>JAVDOI010000008.1:2433798-2603130 GCA_032191485.1 Leptoclinus maculatus | reverse complement strand
GAGAGCATCATTTTATATTTATTTGTCTGTATGCATTATAGACACTGATGTGCAATAAAAAAAAGAATGTCATGAGCTGGAATTCTTTCCAGAAAAGAAAAAAATGCAGCGACGGTTCCGTCTGTGTCTCGGGAATTTGAAGAGTGTATAACGATTGAGGCTAATAACGTGTAACCGTGTTGTGGTTATTTTTAGCCCGCATGAAGATGCGCTCAGCGGTGATGGCGATGGCTTCCTACACCATCGTGACGTAGTGCTGTTACGCAAACAAAAAAAACAGGGGTTCACCTTTTGTGCACCTTCCAGCACCGACATTAAATAAAGGAGGCACTGCACACGCACATTTTTAATTATTATTAAATTAGTATAATACAGAATAATACCACACGACCCTGGGTCGCGTTTAACTTGTGTTTTATCTTTAATTCCTCATGTTTCAGTAGAGACACTTGTCTAAACTTGGTGTTGGACACACCCAGCATGGCATGAAGACAGCCCGGATTATCTGATGTGGACCCGGTCAAAACACGCACCGTGTAAACTGCTACAGTGACTTTATTTTATTGTATGTACATGACACCAACACGGTACACAACAACATGCCATGGCATTCAAAAAAAAAGAAAGAAAAGTGGACACTTAACTATTTGTAGAGGTGCTGGAGACACAGGTCGAGGCATTCCCCCTCCACTTCGTCCTCGGTCACCAGGTCCGACAATGGGCGCATCGGCGGCGGGTCGCTCTCCTGCAGAGGCATTCTCATCTCCCGGAGAAAGAGCTCCAGGAACCGTCGGAAGGTTTTCTCCTCTGCTGTAGAGCCGGCCATCATCTCTCATTCCTGGACAGACAGAGACAGCTCCGCCCGTCAGAACACTTAAGAGGAGTCGGTACTCTGGACCGAACTAGTTGGGACTGTCGGGTGCACGAGCACACTACCTGAATGAACGTGGACTATTACCGGTGGAGCAGGTGGCTCGTTGGGCTATAACCGGCGGTGCGTCTGCGTCTGACCGCGGTGCGTCTTGGATGCGCGGACCGTCGTTGGCGTCTCCGGTTTATCACTGCTGGACTATGGGCTCGCTGTCAGGAGCTGGACTGAGAGACCCCCCATTCAGAGCGGGCGGGAGCGCGCGTCGCGTTATCGGGGATTTCGCGGATGATCGTCAGACGGCGGTGACGTCAGAGGGAAAGCGGAGGTTCTATACATGCAGGTCGTGAACGCGCACGTTAACGCTCCCTCCTCCTGACGTGTGAGAGGTTGGTTTTTTTTGGAGGCACGAAGGAGGGCTGTTTATGACGTCAAACAAAAACTGTATTTATTTAAATATTATATATATATAATATGTGAGTAAAATGTCACACTCACAAAAATAGGTCCACAATTTATTACATGAAAGCTTTATTTAAAATGTATATAAATTAAATGCAACAGTACACGATGTAATTACCATTACTCAAGTATTGTAGCTTATGTAAATTCCAGTTATTCCAGTTATATTCTGTATTTTAACAAATGAGTTCATTTCAGCGGGGATATATATAGTAACTGATCATGTGACCTGTCTCAAAGGCTTTTAGCTGCAGCATTGAAGGTCTTGAATAACTGATGAAGAGCATGATGGTTTGAAACGTCTCATAGTATCAACGCAGAAGTGGAAGTCGGTCTGCTGTATTTTGAATTTTTCCCCATTTGTCTGGTGACACATGTCTGGAAAATATTTGAATGTCAGAACCTTTTCCTTCCCCTCTAAGACATAAAAGTCTATTTCAGTCGTTGACACATTTAAAGTCCCTCCACTCAAGAATGTGTGTTTCCTGTTTGACCGTCACTGTGCAGAATGCATTAATACTGCAACAATTAGTCAATTCATTGTCTGAGAGAAAATAGTTTGACACCAATTTTGCTTTTCAATAAACAGTTTATAAAGGTATAGAAATGCTAAAAATTTATGTGGTCATTTTTAAATACATTTGAATACATAAAAACGTTTACTCAATGCTGGACTTATTTACTATTCCTACCCTGTTGCACTGCTACATTTACTTAATTAAATATAATTAACTTCTTACAACAACAGGGGAACATTAAAACAAACGTTGCATTGTTTCTTATTTTATTTCATTTTATTTCATTGTTATACTAAACTATAAGTCCTAGACATCCTGATCCAACCTCCATACCAGTTGGTGGTAATGCACCAATTAATTGTTTGCCAACCGCCAATAAACCTCAAAAAGAAGAAGAAGAAGAACAAACGTTGCATCTACTCGGACATTTTAGTCTGCGAAACCGGAAATGTGTGCGTCGTTGTTTTTATTCCCCCCCAACCCCGCGCCCCATCTTCCAACATGAAGGAAGCGAACATGACTTACCCGGTGAGTATGGGGGCTCTGCTTAAGGCGGACCTCCAGGAGGACGCTCAGTACCGGGACGACGGCCTGTGTGTCGTCGGTGTTTTCGGTAAAAGCAGCACGATGCAGCCCGGCCCGCAGAAGGAGACCATCCTCAACAACTTGGCGGACAAACACATCTTCTCGCTGTTCGACGACGGACCGGAGGACGGCAACATCCGGGCTTTCTACCACCAGGAGAGTCGCGTGCTGTACCTGCTGCTCTCCTCCGTGTGCGACAGCCGGCAGCTGCTGCTGGCCTGCGAGTCTCTGAGCGCCGGCGCGGCCCACTCGGACGCGCACGACGTGTGGACGGGTCTGGACCGACAGCACTGCCTCCACCTGCTCTACCTGTTCTCCGTGTGCCACGTGCTCCTGCTCGTCCACCCGAACCAGACCTTTGACGTGACCCACGACCGCCTCTTCAGAGCCCTGGACGCCCTGCGACAGAAGGTGCTGCCTCTGATCCGAGCTGCCATCAAAGACTGTCCGGTGTCCAAAGAGTGGAAGGTGAACTGTCGGCCGTGTCCTCCGCGTCTGCTCTTCGTGTTCCAGATGAACGGCTCTCTGAAGGTCTGTGGTGTCTTTATAATGTTTACATTACATGCATATAAACACTGTCACTACTGCAGCTGTTACTGTTTGTGTTTCATATGAATTTAACCGACACTTCTTTTGTTTCTTGTCCCAAAGGTCTCTGCAAACGGCTCAGAGTCTGGAGGAAACTCCGACAAGCCCAAAAAGCACTCTCCCAGGAGGCGGCTGCAGCACGCGCTGGAGGACCAGATTTACCGCATCTTCCGTAAAAGCAGAGTCCTGACCAACCAGAGCAGCAACTGCCTGTTCACCGTGCCCGCCAACCAGGCCTTTGTGTACGTGATCCCGGCAGCGGACGAGGACCCCGTGGGCTCCCTGCTCGGCCAGCTGCGGTCCAACTGCGCCCTGCTTGAACCGGACTCCACCCCGGTGGTGTCTGGGCCGAGGCGCTACCAGCAGATGCGGCGGTCGGCTCGGCAGTCCAGCTGCGGCGGAGACCCGGCCAGCGTGATGCTGGGCGGTCAGCTGGTGGACTGCAGCTTGAAGGAGTTCCTCTGGCAGCACGTCGAGCTGGTGCTGACCAAGAAAGGCTTCGACGACAGCGTCGGCCGCAACCCGCAGCCGTCGCACTTTGAGCTGCCGACCTACTCCAAGTGGGTCCAGGTGGCATCGAAGCTCCACCAAGTCCTAGTCGGCGACGCGGAGGAAGAAATAGTGGAGCTGGCCTCCAAGGTGCAAGGCCAGCTGAAGGTGTTGGAGGGCTTTCTGGACGCTGACACAAAGTTCTCTGAGAACAGGTGTCAGAAAGCTCTGCCGCTGGCTCACAGCGCCTACCAGTCCAACCTCCCCCACAACTACACCACCACGGTGCACAAGAACCAGCTGGCCCAGGCTCTGCGGGTGTACAGCCAGCACGCCCGCGGCGTGGCCTTCCAGCGCTACGCTCTGCAGCTGCACGAGGACTGCTACAAGTTCTGGAGCAACGGCCACCAGCTGTGTGAGGAGCGCAGCCTGACCGACCAACACTGCGTCCACAAGTTCCACCTGCTGCCTCAGTCAGGTGAACTCTTTCTGCTACTTTGTATTCTGCACTTGCACCGAGATAATTAAGTAGTAAGTTATATTTATTTGTATTCAAAGGGATACAATAAAAAATCATTAACACAGATGCATGAAATCTGACTTCTCTGCAGGAGAGAAGACGGACATGGATCGCAACCCGCCCATCCTGAACCACAACAGCAGGGGGCGCTCCACCAGCTCCTGTAACTGTGGCAGGAAACAGGCTCCACGCGAGGATCCGTTTGACGTCCAGGCGGCTAATTATGACTTCTACCAGGTGAGGGGCTACATTTACTTAATTAAATATAATTTACTTTTTCTGCTAAAGGATGAAATAGAGAAACACATTGAGTCGACAGTGGAACAGTATGTTGTATGTGTAACATGTTCCTCTGATCAGCTGCTGGAGGAGAAATGCTGCGGGAAGCTGGAGCGGATCGAGTTCCCCGTGTTCCAGCCCAGCACCCCCGACCCGGCCCCGGCCCCGGCCTGCAACCAAGCTCAGGAACCCCCGAGCGAGGCACCGGCGCCGGCGCCGCCATCGCCGTCGCGGTCGCCGTCCGGTGAGGTGGAGCAGCTGAAGGAGCAGCTGAAGGAGCCGAGCACCGCCCAGAGCCACACGCCCGCGGACACCAGCCTCAGCCTGGCTCTCAGTCTGGGCCAGTCCACCGACAGCCTGGGGCCCTACGGGGACGGAGAAGGAACCGAAACGCAAGTCCAGAAGAGGCCGAGCCTCGTGGACCGGCAGCCCTCCACTGTGGAGTACCTCCCGGGTATGATGCACTCTGGCTGCCCCAAAGGTCTGCTCCCAAAGTTCTCCAGCTGGTCGCTGGTCAAACTGGGCCCGGCCAAGTCCTACAACTGCCACACGGGTCTGGAACAGCCGGGCTTCCTACCCGGCTCCTCCTTCCTGTTGCCGTGGGACCTGGTGATCCGCTCTCGGTCGGAGGAGGACAACACGGGACTGACGGAGCCGTTGGACGGAGGCACCTCCTCGTGGCCGGCCCCCAACAAGACCCTGGTGGGGAAGCGGGGGAGCACCGGCGGGCTCGGCCGGAGCCGCAGGAGGGACGACGTGGCTCGGATCTTCGTGGGGTTCGAGTACGAGGACGTCCGGGGCAGACGCTTCATCAGCTGCGGGCCGGATAAGATCGTGAAGGTTCTGGGACCGGGGGGCGCCAAAGACCCGGCCACCAGGGTGTTGAACACCGACATGCCGCTGTACATCCCGTCTCCCTCGCAGGGCCGCGGACTGAAGTCTCACTTCGCTCAGCTGACTCGCCTTTTTGTTGTGGTGCCTGACGCCCCTCTGGAGGTGACCCTCAACCCACAGGTGAGTCCACTTCACTTCTACGACTTCTTTGTTAACTAAACTACTAAAGTTTAGAGGTATCGTACCAGACAATAGAGAGACTAAGCCCCTCCCCTTCAGGTTGACACACGTCCTGAGATCATTAAAACTTTCTTCCATATTTATATAATCCAGTAATAGTTGTCTGTACATCCATGTATACGTTATAAACAGGAACTGCTTATAGCTGATACTTTTATCGGTGTCAGTTTGCCACAATGTTACTAAATATCTGGAATCAAAACATTTAGTTTTAATGAGAGACGTATTAGAGTGAAATCATTACTCTGCTGTGTTTCCAGGTGCAGCCCGGTCCTCCTCCCTGCCCAGTGTTCCACCCGGAGCAGACGGATTTGGTGTTGCCGCCTGACGGTTTTTGGGTTCTGCGGTTCCCTTATTCCTACTCGACGGATCGCGGCCCCTGTTACCCCCCCAAGGAGAACCAGCCCCTCAACAACCACAAGGTGCTGCGAGCCATCCTGAAGGCCACGACCGCTAACCCTCCGCCACCGTGAGCTCTGACAGTATGAAGAACTTCTTATTTATTTATCGGTCCTGATACGGGATGAGGAGGGTTTTTGTTTTGACAGTCGGTGAACCCCAAAACCTCACCAGACCTCATCAGGTTGGATTTCCTTTAAATGTGCTGACGCATCTTTTACAACACAAGTCAAACAAAATTCCCTTTCCTGCTCCCAGAGGAAGAACACATTCTGTGGTGCCATCCAAAGTTTACATTTTTAGCTTGTGTTATTTTTCGTGTGAAATGCACGTTAAAGCGCTTACGTCATGGTTCTGTATAAAGCTCTGTGTACCCGGCACACTCGGACACCAAGCTGATGTTCTTTAGGTTCACACGCGTGGAAGAGCTCTTAATTCTGGAGCCGAAACCTCCGATTGTTGACGTACTCGAGCAAATAAAGGTCAGCAGCACAGTGTGAACTAAAGCATCAAAACTGAGGCTGTGGACGAGTGTCTGAACTAATCTGTATTCTGCACCACTTTACTTTTAAATCCCCCTAAATATCATTTACTAGCGATGCGTAAACATGTAATAAATGATCTATAACATGCTATAACGTAGTCGTATGCAGATATAAACACGTGTTCGTGTGTTTTTCAGCCGTTATATCTTCTCCTGTGAGCAGGTGTAGACTGGTGTAAATAAACAAATAATGAATGAATATGTAGTTAAACACGTCTTCAGAGGAGACGGTATAACTGCTGTCAAATATTGTACATTAATAATGGTTTTATTTATATACATATGTGTACAACTACATTTCATTATAGTGCGTTATAAACGTTTTTGTGCGCTGTGATTTAGGGGGACGTCCAGTAAAGTGTTCCCTGTGTCCTGCATCATGTGTAGTATAGTATCACAACAACACGTGTGTACTACTACTACCACAACACGGATTACTACTTAGACAGACGTACCGGATACACTGGGGACTGGAGAATGTAAATAAAATCAAGTGTTTGTCGTTCTTTGTCAGATGTTGTTTATTATCAGTATATTGTGCATTATACATGTTGTCCACTAGATGATGTCGGACTCCTTCATCTTGGTTAAACCACCTCGTCGTCAATAGAAGTAGGAAAACAACACTTTTAAAGTTAAACCATTAAAGAGGTCTCCTTTTATTGGACGGTTTCATTCCTCAATACATGTTGGGTAACTACAACACAGAGTTCTCACGTCAACACTTTCCTGTCAAATTTAGGATTTAAACACAAATGCTGAAAAGTAATAATCTGACTTAACATGAAACATTTGATTGACTACAAAAATATCCACACTTATAAGTGGTGTGCTGCTGTAATCTTACTCTATGACGCATTGACAAAAATAAGCATTTTATAACGAATATGTTTTGATATTAAACCCACCAGACTGCAACGGTAGGTTTAAGATACAGCTCGTGATTTACAGTGTAATATTATGATCATGTTCCTTCTTACTGGTAGTTAAATAAAGTCAAAGGAACAAGGAACTCAATTAGTGATCTCTTACCTGCGTAACACACACACACACACACACACACACACAC
The DNA here is from genome assembly GCA_032191485.1 of Leptoclinus maculatus. Classification (NCBI taxonomy): domain Eukaryota; kingdom Metazoa; phylum Chordata; class Actinopteri; order Perciformes; family Stichaeidae; genus Leptoclinus; species Leptoclinus maculatus. Next base: position 2,595,735 of record JAVDOI010000008.1, on the reverse strand, counting down.
TGAGCCTTCAGGAATGTGGGTAATAAGAATGAGGTTAATAACAAAGCTAAGACGACTGATACAAGGTCATAAAGTTAAACAACCAGTGGTCAAAATTTAAAGAAACATTCAATGTTTACTGAACATTGTTATGGTTAAAACGTGTTCACTGCCTCGTTGTTTGCACTCCGTACACTTCCATTCATAATAGTAATACACGACTAGCAGTGTGTGATGAGGTTGAGCCTCAATTTTCTCTATAATTTAAAACTTTAATCTTGTTCAAGTGTTGATTGAAGTGGAAGTGTTGAAAGCAGTTGAAGTGTGTATGTGATGCTGTTAAAGGAGTTTTAAAGATCAGATGAACATAAGAGGTCTGAATCCCCGCTTCATCTTACGCTTCATCTCAAACTGCTTTCAGCACTCACACCACACTTCAACTGCTTTCACTGGTTACACTTTTTAAGATTTTATATTTTTACTCATAATTCAGCCCATATTTAAAGAAAAAATATTTAACTTGATGTGTTTAAAGTCATCAAATGACATCTGCTTTCAGTTTTTACACTTCAACTGACACCAATTCTTTTGAGGGCTTCACTTTAACTGATCGTCAGCCATTTGCACTTCAACTCCTTTCAGAGTTTGAGCTTCAAATGACTCTTCAACTTTACCCAGCTCTAGCTTATTTAAACTAATAAAACATAAATGTAATTCAGAAAGTACTGCCACATCAACTTCTTTCAGTCTTAGTCTCAGGTTACTGTCACACATCAGCTTTATTTAATATATCTTTTTGTGATTTTCATAAACCGTGTCGGACCGTTTTTTATTCATTAATTTACTTATTTACTAACGCTGACACCCAAGAAGTCATACTGTCCTTGAGAGAACTACCTGGAAGCAGTAAATGCTTTGTGTAAAGCAACAACAACCATAAAAGGATCAAAACAAACCCACCTGAGGACAGGTACGAGGGGGGGGGGGGGGGGGGAGGAAGAAGAAGAGCCGGCCCACCTGCCGATCAGAGTTTACGCCTCGGCTTTTTCTTTCTTTTTTCGGCCTCTGAATACGACTGTGCCAAAGTTCATCGCTCACAACATCGGGGACAATAGAAAGAAAGGAGACACTGAACTAGATGTTCTCCAGCGAGCTTCATCTTACAGATTGTTGTGCGACTCACCTGAGACAAACACGCACCTGAGACTATCCAACGCTGCAGCGGGGATGTGAGTACAATACACTGATTTATAATCAATGATTATTCAGAGCTACTGCGAATGTTCTCGGGCTCATTCAATGGTTCACTATGAAGTTAACTCTCGACCTTTATGTCTGTGTGTTGTAATCTGAAGGAGCAGTGTTTAGACACTGTGTGTTCAGCTGAACATTTAGTTGTGTGGAATATTACAGTCATTAAATGTGAGTATTATATTGTTTTTGTGTTCTCTGCTGTACTTCAGTCGTCTTCATTGTTTCAGCAAATACACAGTACTGTACTTAAATACAGTGTTGAGGTACTGGGGTATTTAAATATTGTGAGAATTTCTACTACGTTCATTATCGTTTTCTACTTTAGCTCTGTATTCAGACAGATGTCCAAAACTAGATTTTTGTTTTTAAAATTGACAACAATTGTGACCAAATACAGTATTTTTCACACTGTCAAGTATTACATTGTGAGTTTAGTACTAGTACTGGGACTAAAGTACTAATGCCGCACTGTGAAAATACTCTGTTACAAATAAAAGTCCTGCATTGAAAACGTTGCTTCAGTAAAAGTATGTAAGTATAGTCAGGAAAATGTATTAAAGGTGTTAAAAGAATACAAAATACTGTTATATTATTATTGCTCATGCATTAATGTAAAAGAAGGATTTTACTTTTGTATTTGGTTTAGCTGGAGCTCATTTTGAACTATTTTCTAAAGATTGTTTTCTCCATTTAATCGATTGTTTGGTTTGTAGAAATAGTGAGAAATGTTCGTCACAATTACTCAGAGCCCAAAGTGACCAAACCTCAACATTATTACTAAAACATTAACATTATTAACAAACCATCAAATGTTTTACATGAAAAATACCACTTCATTTTCTCAGTTGACTAACCGACCAACAAAGAAAGCATCGTATTTTATAAACTTCAGTTGTGTGTGCAAATATCTTCATTTGTAAAGTAACTTAATAAACATAGTGGAGTAAAATGTACAATATTTTCCTCTAAATTGTACTCGTAGATTGTTGAGATCGTTTAGTGGAAGTAGAAAGCAGCGTAATACTCATTACTTGAGTAAATGCACTTGGTTACATTCCACCACTGGATATAAATCTCTCTTTTTTTTGGGCCTTTTTAATCAGTCCTTCTATTGGCGACGCCATACCGACACCTCAGAGGTCACCATCGGAGCAACATGGCGACCCGGAAGGCCGAGGTCCAGCGGAGGATTGTGTCCAAAGACGGCCACAACAACGTGCGCATCGACAACGTGGAGGGCATGGTGAAGCTGTACCTGCACGACATCTGGACCACCGTGGTGGACATGAAGTGGCGCTACAAGCTCACTCTGTTCGCCTCCACCTTTGTCATGACGTGGTTCATCTTCGGGGTCATTTTTTACTTCATCGGCATGGGCAACGGAGACATCGAGCCCGGTCTGAACGCCAACCACACGGCCTGCGTGGTCAACGTGAAGACCCTCACGGGGGCCTTCCTGTTCTCGCTGGAGTCGCAGACCACCATCGGTTACGGTTTCCGCTACATCTCGGAGGAGTGCCCGCTGGCCATCTTCACCCTGGTGGCCCAGCTCGTCATCACGGGCCTGGCGGAGATCTTCGTCACGGGCGCCTTCCTGGCCAAGCTGGCCCGCCCCAAGAAACGGGCGGAGACCATCAAGTTCAGCCAGTCGGCGGTGGTGTGCCGGCGCCAGGGCAAGCTGTGTCTGATGGTGAGGGTGGCCAACATGAGGAAGAGCCTCCTGATCCAGTGCCAGCTGACGGGGAAGCTCCTCCACTCCAACGTGACGGAGGAAGGCGAGAAGACCCAGATCCACCAGAGCTCCGTGGACTTCTTCATGGACTCCAGCGGAGAGTGCCCCTTCCTCATCCTCCCGCTCACCTTCTACCACGTGCTGGACGAGCACAGCCCGCTGGCGGGACTCAACGCCGAGAACCTGCGGACGCGCGACTTCGAGATGCTGGTGACCCTCAACGCCACCATGGAGTCCACGGCCGCCACGTGCCAGAGCCGCACCTCCTACGTGCCCCAGGAGATCCTCTGGGGCTACGAGTTCAAGCCCGTGCTGTTCAGCACCACCGGCGGCCGCTACGTGGCGGATTTCAACTTCTTCGACAAGGTGCAAGGGAGCAACGACGCCGCCTTCCTCAGCAACAACACGGAGAAGCTCAAGCTGGAGGAGGACTTTAAGAAGGAATAGAGGAGGAATGTCATGGCTACGGTCTGTTAGTTTTCTTTCCAGTACAATTATATTGGATTTTTATACAATTACGTGAGCAGTAGAATCTCCCTTTACACATTTATAACATCACCCTCCATCCACCACAAACAATCCTGTATTTAAAACAATATTGATAATAAACCAAACTAAATACAGGTAACTTTGAATAACTTTAAATAGTTTTTGGTAAAATGGATTCATATTTATGTAGCAAATACAAAACAATTGATAAGAGATGTGAGAAACTACTCAAAGCAGGCTGCACACGTGTAGGACACAAACATCCACCTCTGGTTTTTATACGACTTATTAGAAGTGCAAAAAGTCATTATGGGGGAATGAAATGAGGCTGTACATGATGTGATTCATGGGAACAAATATAGATATATAGTGCTTGTTGTGTTTTTAGGATGGACAGATATATGATGATGGTATAATAATGTGGTACATAAGAGCTTTTGTTTTGTAAATAAAGATTTCTTCATGAAGTAAAAGTTCAAATTAAATGTTTTTTTTTGCAAAAACAGAAAATGTAATCAAGTACTGTACTTTAGTACAATTTTGACATACTTGTACGTGTACTACTGCAAGTTTCTACTTCTAACTTTTCAGGTTATTCATTTGAAATATAAAAAAACGAATAAATTATGATTCATTATTAGAGATTAACGCGATAAATAACATTAATGCACCAATAATTAAAATCCATTAATATAATAAATATTATTCTTTATTGAGACATTCTGCATAACGAGTACTTTTGCTTTTGGTACTTTAAATCAGTGATTCTTAAAGTGAGCAGAGGTCTGACAGTCTGCTCCTCTCAGTCCTGGTTCTGGTTCTCCCGTTGCCTCCCTTCCCTTCAGCGGGTCCAGCAATACGTCCTGGGTCTCCAGCAGAGTGGTGTCGGTGTCTGCTCCCAGAGAGGAGAAGCTCTGCTCCTGGAGGAGGAGGAGGAGGAGGAGATGCTGCTGCTGCCGGGAGCTGAGCTCTCCTCCTCCGACTGCAGGTCCAAGGCAGCAGGTGAAGCCGGATCTGGGTCTGTCCGCGGTGAACAGGTCTGTGCTGAAGGACCTGGGTCTGTCCACGGTGGACCGGTCTCTGCTGGAGGATCTGGGTCTGTCCACGGTGGACCTGGTCTCTGCTGGAGGATCTGGGTCTGTCCACGGTGGACCGGTCTCTGCTGGAGGATCTGGGTCTGTCCACGGTGGACCGGTCTCTGCTGGAGGATCTGGGTGTGTCCACGGTGGACCGGTCTCTGCTGGAGTCTGAGCTGAAGGAGTTTCTGGTGAACCTGCATGATTTCATCTGGTTTCACCAGAATCTGACCCGGTGTAATAGAATACGTGAGAATGGATTAAGAGATGAACGTATGGAGCCTCTTCAAGGACAAAACAGGTTCAGCCACCAGCTCCACCGTCTCAGGTTGTCTTTTGTTGTGGCAACACACTGTGTGTGTGTGTGTGTGTGTGTGTGTGTGTGTGTGTGTGTGTGTGTGTGTGTGTGTGTGTGTGTGTGTGTGTGTGTGTGTGTGTGTGTGTGTGGTGACTGTATCTGGTAAAAACAATCTTTCAAACCAAAACACGGCTGATCTTTTACATTGTGATCAACAGCAACTTTATTAAAAACCTGCTCAGCTAGAAAATACATGTAAAGGTTTTACTACTTCCCTCGGTTGGTATCAATTCATGCAGATGGTTTTGATTTTGAGGTATTAACTTCGACCTGAGGTGCTCACAGCCTTGAACAATTAAAAAAAACAATGTCAGCAGGTTTCATTTGGACTATTTCTTCAGCAGAAAGTAGTTAATATATTAATGCATCAATAATTATAATCCAGTAATATGATATATATAATATATAGCATAATGAATACTTTTACTTTTTTTACTTTTACTTTATTTTGGTGCTTACACGTTTGTACTTTTAATTCAGTAATATTTTTAATAATAATAATATTTATTTATTTAGCACATTTCATACAGACTATGTAGCTCGAAGTGCTGTACATTTAAAAATAAATAAAAAAACAGAAAACCTTCCTTTTACAGATAAAGTAAATAAAAGTTTTAGGAACAAAGCATGAATTTTGCACTTACATTTTTATTAATTATATCAATATATATAATTATACAATCATTGTATAATTACTCTGTTATTGTATTACAATGTGGTATTCGTACTTGACACCATCGATATTGTTTTGTGTTTGTTTGGCGCTTTTACTTTGAAGGATTTAAACCAAGGAAGCCTTTTCTGAAAAGAATGCCGCTTTTATTCTGAAGAATTGGACCCGGAAGTCGTACTGTCGTCGCTGCCGAGCGGAACACAAACTGGTCGAATGAACGATATTCTAGTTAAAACCCGTTATTTCTTCGTTTTTATCGGCTAATCATAGCCCGGGAAAGTTCTTCTACACGTCCGCGTGACGTGTGATGATCCGAGATGAGCGTCACTCTGGATATTAGACTGAAAAGAGCGAACAAAGTTTACCATGAAGGGGTAAGTGACGTTAACCACAGCTAGCTTAGTTAGCTAACGAGCTGCTTCTATCGGCTGTTTATTTTACGTCGCTGTCGGGGTGTTTAACGTGAATTTAAAGACTTGTATTCTATTAAGATAACCGCTTGTTAGTTAGCTAGGAAGAAGGAGGCGGCTTCCTGTCTGCACGTGACCAACAGCTGATTCAGCACCTGACCAACAGCTGATTAGCGATGTTTGAATTTGTAACTAAATACATTTAAGTTACTCAAGTGTAATTTAAATGTATAAATATAAATGTATATTTAATATGATTTAAGTTTACATTATAATTATTTATATAAATATTAATGTATATTTAATGTATTTAAAATATAAATGTAACTACATTTACTTGTATTTTAAAGGTACTTGTACTTTGCTTGAGTATTTTCCATTTTATGCTATTTTATAATCTATTTTAACTATTTTATATTTTATACTTAATAATATTTAATATTGTAGTTTTACTCCACATCTACATTTATTAGACAGCTTTAGATTTATTTATACACAATATAAATCAACTAATACATTATGATTTATTATTATTATTATTACAGGTTAAACTACACAGTAGTATAGTAATTGAACTTGATTGCAACATTAACACATGAAATAATCAGTAATTTCAATCCTTATATAATATATTAAACAATATAATATATATTATTCTGCATAAAAAGAGCATTTTTTCTTTTTGTACTTAAAGTATATTTGGGTGCTGATACTTTTACTTCAGTAAACTTATGAATGCAAGACTTTTACTTTTAACAAAGTACTGTATTAGTTAAAACTATGCAAAAACGTGTTGTTTTGTTCCCCTTAAAGTTGATTTAGATTAGTTATCTAACACTGCAGTGTTACTGTGTTTCTGTAAGTAAATATTCTGAATACATCTTTCCTTCTATAACTACTGCTAATACTACAATCTCTAGTACTTGCACCACTGCTAGTACTGCATATTTTGCTACTATAACTACTGCTATTACCAGAGTACGTCACATGTTACTGAAACTGTAACTACTGGTATTATTACAAATTCATCTGCTGCTATTGTGCTATTACAACTACTGTGACTTTCTACTGTTGTAATAAAACTAATATTTATACTAATTAGAGCTAGAAGGGAGCTGTATCTCAATTGTTTATTTACAATATGTGTATGAGAGATGTGAATATCTCTATATATTTATATATATATATATATATTTAAGTTAAATCTTTAGTAGAAATAAAGCTGAATTTCCTCTTCAGGTCACAGAATCTCATGGGTGACATAATTTGGTGTAACACCGGTACAGATATGGTGTTTCTTTGGACGCAATAAGATTTCATGCAGTGAAATGCTGCATCAGAGTTTATTATTTATAGTTTATTATATTATAGTGTCGTCAGTAGTTCTCTTCTCAGCAGAGCTGGTGTGTTTGCAGGAGGCGGTGGCCGGCGTCGTCCTGCTGGTGTGTAAGGAGGCGCTGCAGCATCACGGCATCTCTCTGAACATGGAGGGGCTGGTGAACCTGCAGCTGAGCTCCAAGAGCGTCGGCGTCTTCGAGGCTTTCTACAACTCCGTCAAGGTGAAAATACACTCAGTTTAAATAGTCTGCAGTCGAGGTTGAAGCCTTCATCACTGATTGTTCGGATCAAAACCTCACTGAGACTCTCAGAAACACTTAAACGCAGAATAATGAAGCAAAAAATATCTCAGGTTTCAGCTTCTTAAATGTGATGATTTTCTGTTTTCTTGGTTTTATATCATTTAAACTGAATATCTTTTTTAAGACATCACTCTGAGAACAGGTTAAGGAATTAAGATTATCAACATATTAATTGTTAATGAAAGTGATTGCTAGTTACATCACAAATATTTACAATTTGTAAATAAATTACATGAACTGAGGGTTTTAACACATTGAGTCAACTCTATTATTGTACATTTACTCAAGTACATGTACTGTGTTTAAGTACAAATTTGAGGTACTTATACTTTACTTGAGTGTTTCTATTTTAACTTAACGAAACTTAACACTTGTACTCCACAAAAGGAAATATTGTACTTTTTACGGCTCTACATTCGTCTGACAGCTTAATTTACTTTACAAAGTTAGATTTTTACATACAAAACGTATAAAGTGATAATAAAATATGATGATTTATAGATGAAACTACCCTGAGATGTAGTGGAGTAAAAAGTACGACTGAGATGTAGTAGAAAGTACAATATGTACCTCTGAGATATAGTACAGTAGAAAGTACCTCTGAGATGTAGTACTGTACCATTGATCAGACCTGGTGTGTTCTCAGCCCATCCAGCTGATCAGCAGTACCATCGAGGTGGCCAAAGCAGGAAAGATCCCGGGAGGAAAGACTGAGATCCCCTTTGAGTTCCCTCTGAACACCAAAGGAAACAAAGTTCTGTACGAGACGTACCACGGAGTCTTCGTCAACATTCAGGTGAGCGAGGAACACACGGGTTCTCTACCACCGTATTCTACCACAGTTTGAGGAACCGGCAGTGAAAGCGATGGATTCATACAGTCGCATATTAGAAAATATATTATATAACGGGCAAATTGATCCTTCGCTAAGTCCCGCCTCTCAAATGCAGACTAGCCAATCGTAGCGTAGCATCGTCCAGCTCCAACAGCCATCTGATTAAAATATTTGTGGTACATTCGTTGTGCGTCTCCTCAGTACTCCCTCCGCTGTGACATGAAGCGCCCCCTGCTGGCCAAAGACCTGACCAGGAACTGTGAGTTCATCGTTCACAGTCAGGTGAGTGAGACACATTTCATTTAAACTACTGTGACGATTTAAACAAGACCGTTTAAAGCATTTTGTATTTGTATATTTCTACTCTTTAGTTTGTCACGTGTGTGTCTTCCTGTCGATCACTATTAACTATCGCCCCTTGATGAGATGTTAGCCACGTTGAGCTAACTTGTTGCTCTGTTTGATTTCCAGCCTCAGAAAGCTAAAGTTGTTCCCACTCCGGTCAACTTCACCATCACTCCAGCAACTCTGCAGAACACCCGCGAGGTGACAAAAGTGACCTCATTGTATTTCCTCATGTTGTTTTTTACTCAAATGAAATCTAAGTTTAATACCTCCTTACGCTCTTCATGGTTGCAGAGAACGTTTCTTATTTCAGCGCTCGACATTAACGCTTGCTGGGGCTGTTGATTTTATTTATTTATAGGCTAGGAAAAATAAGAGTTTTGCAGATGTTGTATATAAAACAGTTTGCTGTCTTTCAGACTCTATTTGTTCGTATAAAGTTCCATTTGTTTGTTCCATAAAGAGCCCAGAGAAGATGAGTACTTTATATAACTGATATGGTTTTATGGTGAACTATTCCTTTTTAAATCTGCACTGAGACGATGAACTTTCTCTCTGCCCTCAGAGGAGTTTACTGCCAAAGTTTCTAGTCCGAGGCAACTTGGACGCCACCAGCTGTGTGATCAGCCAGCCGCTGACCGGAGAGGTGACGGTGGAGAACTCCGAGGTCCCCATAAAGAGCATCGAGCTGCAGCTTGTACGAGTAGAGACCTGCGGTGAGTTCATGCCGTGTTGGGTCATGATTGGACTTCTGTTGTTGTTTTGTTTTCTTTCTAAATGTCCGCTGTGTGTTCAGGTTGTGCTGAAGGTTACGCCAGAGACGCCACGGAGATCCAGAACATCCAGATAGCTGAAGGCGACGTCTGCCACGGCCTCCCGATCCCCATCTACATGGTGTTCCCCCGGCTGTTCACCTGCCCCACACTGGAGACCACCAACTTCAAAGTGGGTCAGTGACGCCTCCAAGTCTGCTGTTAGTCTCTGGTCCGCTGGTTCCACTGGTTAACCCTCTGAACCCCAAAAAAAACTGCCGGCGGGATGGAAAACCGTGTTTTTCTTTTAAAGACTCGTGAAATCTACACCGTTTCTCAAAGCCAGAAGTCATAATCGTCAGATTGTCATCTTTCCAACGGTCCTTGAACACATCGTGTGTGACGAACGCTATCCTTTTGGCCTTTTGTGACATTTCTTGTGACTTTTTGTGACTTTTTGTTTCCTTTTCAGAGTTTGAAGTGAACGTCGTCATCGTGCTTCATGACGATCACCTGATCACAGAGAACTTCCCACTGAAGCTGTGCAGAGTCTGACGTCACAGGAGCTCTTTAATGGTCCCTACAACACACAGTTCCTCTAATAATGCTAATTATCTGACTCTAAAGAAAACACATTTTTCTGTCATTAATAATTGTGACCAAAAGTGTAAAAAAATTATTCCTTTTGTTATTTTTTCAAGTTATAATAAATGTCACATTTTTGAAAGTATATCATTGAAAGTTTCAGTTTTCTTGCAGACCATAGTGAACAGTGTCATTATCCAAAGTTTTTAATATTATTCCTATATTGATAAAAAACAACCGCAGCTCAAGGTCCACTTACAATACAAGCCTCTTCCACAACTTGTTTCACATACTATGACATGACTTTATCAACATGCTATACCATGACATTATTTATGACGTCATTATTTGATGAGTTTTTTGTGTGAGATACTATTCTGACACTTTTTGTGGCGTAATCTCTGAAGGACTTTTTTTACATTTTTTGTGACTTTTTATGAACTTTTTTGTGACATACTATAGAATATCTTACACTGACCTCTTCTGTTATATTTAAAATGTGTAAATAAAAAAACATACAGTATTTCAGATTCAACGTTTAAAATACACACAAATAAATAAAGGAATAAGTTGTTTGACTGTCAAGTTATTCCTCAAAGAGGCAGTAAAAGCTCATTCACAGAGCTTCACTGAGAGGAGGAGCAACTGTGAAAGAGGAGAGCTGCAGAGTCACTTCTCCTGAAGTGAAAGTGAAAGTTATTCTGAGCGACAGCAGAGCTGCAGTCGAGACAAGTCTCTCTGTTTCTCTCTAAAGAAACATTCAACTGAATCCAGCAGCTTCTTCTCAACAGCACAACAGAGTCTCTGACAAACTCTGGTGAGTACACTGTTCTACAGAGAAACTCAACATTTGGTCAAAAGTGAGTTCAAACCAGGATCCATAACAAAGAACAAAGTAGCAGCAGATAAACTAGGCCTGCTAGAAGCTAACTAGCCTAGCTGCTACTCCCTTTGGATTGTCCAAACACAGAGAACAGCATCTGATTTAATGTGTGGATGTATTTATTGATTATAGAGGAACAACATTGATGTTTTATAACTTACATAACTGTTCTATACTTTGGTAAATATCCTTGAAGTGTAAAGCCTTTCCTCTAAACTTCACTGTCTCTGTAGTTCCTGCTGTCTGTCTTTGTGAGGAAGTTCAGCTGATAATATTTACTGTGTTTCAACAACCGCTATCAACTCAAACCCTCTTCTGTAATAGTTCCTCTACAGTAGGTGTCTCCAGGACACATTCTACCATGATGACACACACAGAGACCCACAATGTGAAAACAATACCTGACACACACTGTTACTGCTGCTAAAGATGTGATAACAGTTTTGTTTTCTCACACTTGTTGTCCTCAGAGTGTAGATATGTCTGCTGCCAGCTGTCTGCTGACTGAAGATCAGTTTCTGTGCTCCATCTGTCTGGATGTGTTCACTGATCCAGTCAGCACACCATGTGGACACAACTTCTGTAAAACCTGCATCACTCAACACTGGAACGTTAATGTCCAGACTCAGTGTCCAAACTGTAAAGAGGTGTTCAAGTCTAGACCTGAGCTGCGGGTCAATACTTTCATCTCTGAGATGGCTGCTCAGTTCAGACAGTCAGCTCAACAGAAAGCCAGCAGCAGCAGCTCAGAGCAACAAGCTGCCAAACCAGGAGAAGTTCCCTGTGACGTCTGCACTGGAACCAAACTGAAGGCCCTGAAGTCCTGCCTGGTGTGTCTGGTCTCCTACTGTGAGACTCACCTGGAGCCTCATCTGACAAGATCAGGTCTGAAAAGACATCAGCTGATCGACCCTGTGGAGAACCTGGAAGGCAGGATGTGTACGGAGCACGATAAACTGATGGAGCTGTTCTGTAAGACCGACCAGATGTGTGTCTGCGTGCTCTGCACTTATTCAGACCACAAGAACCATGATGTTGTTCCTCTGAAAAAAGAATATGAAGGAAAGAAAGCCGAGCTGGGGAAGACTGAGACTGAAATCCAGCAGATGATCCAGAAGAGACGACTGAAGATTGATGAGATCAAACACTCAGTGGAGCTCAGTGAGGAAGATGCAGACAGAGAGATAGCAGATGGTGTTCAGGTCTTCACCGCTCTGAAGGAGTCTGTTGAGAGAAGCCAGGCCGAGCTCATCGACACGATCAAAGAGAAGCAGAGAAAGACAGAGAAACAGGCTGAAGGCTTCATCAAAGAGCTGGAACAGGAAATCTCTGAGCTGAAGAAGAGAAGCACTGAGGTGGAGCAGCTCTCCTGCTCTGAAGACCACCTCCACCTCCTCCAGAGCTTCAGGACCCTGAACACTGCTCCACCCACCAAGGACTGGACAGGAGTCAGAGTCAGTCCACCTTCATATGAGGGGACTGTGGTGAGAGCTGTGAACCAGCTGGAGGAGACGCTCAGTAAACAGACGAAGAAGCTGTTTGAGGCCGAGCTGAAGAGGGTCCAGCAGTCTGCAGTGGATGTGACACTTGATCCTGATACAGCACATCCTGAACTCATCCTGTCTGATGATGGAAAACAAGTTAAACATGGTGATGTGAAGAAGAATCTCCCAGACAATCCAGAGAGATTTGATTATTGTGCTATTGTCTTAGCAAAGCAGAGTTTCTCTTCAGGAAGATTTTACTACGAGGTTCAGGTTGAAGGGAAGACTAAGTGGGATTTAGGAGTGGCCAGAGAGTCGATCAACAGGAAGGGAAGAATCACACCGACCCCTCAGAATGGTTACTGGATGATATGTTTGAGGAATGAGAATGAGTACATAGCTTGTCCTGATCCTCCAGTCCTTCTCTCTCTGAAATCTCAGCCTCAGAAGGTGGGGGTGTTTGTGGATTATGAGGAGGGTCTGGTCTCCTTTTATGACGTTAAGTCTGCAGCTCTTATCTACTCCTTTACTGGCTGCTGCTTCACTGAGAAACTCTACCCACTCTTTAGTCCATCTAATAATGATGGTGGTAAAAACTCTGTTCCTCTGATCATCTCTCCTGTCAATCACACTGAGTAGAACAAACACTTGATTTTCTACAGAGAAACTCTTTCATTTAATGTAACAAATCTTTATTATTGGTGATTTACGGTGTAAACTTTATTAATTCTTCACATTCTGATCAATGTTTTTTTCTATTTGTCTGTAAATGTCTTTCTACTCCAACACACAGACATTAAGCCACTGATTGATATTATCTAATGTCGTCTAATTCATTCTAATAACTGCATAACCTGCCTTCAAGACTGTTGAATCATCAAAAACAATGTACTCAGGAATAAGAAGCATTTGCACATTCCTTAAATATCTGAGTGCCAAATGAAAATGTTTAATGTCTGATTATTGTATATATAATACATTATGATTACTGGCTCAAATTATTGGAGAAAGTCATGAAACACTTATTCTTTAGTTTAATAAAAGGTGTTTAAGGGTTTTAGTTTCTATCATTTTTTAATCAACAGAAGCATCAAGAGGTCTCTGTCTGGTATGTTTTTAGGGGTCAATAAAAGATGAATTATTTACTCATGTTTGTAGAAAATGAATCAACAAAATCTAATAATAAAATATTCAGCTGATGTGACCAGAGAAGAACAGTTTAGTATTGTGTTATTTGTGTTTCATACAGTCGTCCTCTCTGCAGACTGTTTCATAGCCTGAATAAAGTGAACAAATCCTCAACAATAAAAACAAAGAAACTTTGAACTGGATTTGTCTTTTGTATTTTACATTTAGTCAAGTACTGTATTTAAGTACAATTTTGAGATACTTTAGTGTATTTCCATTTGATGCTATGAGATTTGTTACGACATACTATACTATGACTCTTTTATGCCTTTCCTCGACACAATGCTGAACACAATAAATACATTTTTTTAAAAGTCAAGTTCAGTGTTGAGTGAACCCAGAATTCAGCACACAGACTCAGATTAAAAGCTTTATTTTAAAACTTGGTTTCCAGAATTGAGATAATGACAGACGGGCAAGACGGAGGGTGACTGTTCCTGGGCTGATCTCGTGGATGAACACATGAGAACGGGGAGCTGTGTTTGACGGCTGAGAGAGTGAACAGGCAGGCAGGAGATTGGGAATCCAGAAGAGCTGACAGGGAGGTGGAGATCTGAGCACAAGGAAACAGATGATTAACTGAGGGAGACCACGGAAAAACAAGGAAGGTCTAGATAAGAAGTGATCGTATAGAATATCAAATAATGTTATTAACAAATCGCAGTAAAGTGTGTCGGAAAAAGTCCTGAAAAGCCATAGTGTATATATAGTATGTCGAAAAATCCAACAGGAAAGACATTGTATAGTATGTAGAAAATAGATATAAAAAGGTAATTGTATAGTATGTCGAAAAGTTTAGTAAAATTATTAAAAACGTCATGAAAAATTCATAGTATCCTAGTACGACGAAAATATTCACTGGATAGTATGTTGGAAAATGAATAAAAAAGTAATAGTATGTAGAAAAAGTTTTCTAAAAAGTCAGTGTAGCATTTATCGAAAGAAGTACTTATGAAGTCAGAGTATTTTATTAAATGTCATTAAAAGAATCACATACTATACCGTCATAAGAAAAATCACCTGAAAAATCATAGTATAGTATAAGATGAACTACTCGTATATCATAAAAAAGACAAATCATAGTATAGTACACAAACAAACACAACATTTAGTCTCTTATTCACATCAGACGACCTTTCCTGTAATCATGCTCACTGTTCATCACTGGTTGAATGTACATTACAAGTACACTTTATTTATATATATATATCATATATATATATAGCTATATATTTTTAATACTTTAACTGAAGTAAGATTTTCAAAGCAGTACTTTAACTTGTATTTTCTCAGTGTGGTGTTTGTAGTTTTTAACTGTCAGATTCACCAGTGAAAGATGAAGATGATGAAGATGAGCACGAGGGACACCAGGGCCCTGTTCCTCGTACGTGGCTAACTGAGTTAGCCGGATAATTTTGAGGATAAGATTACACCAGTCAGGCTTTTCGGTTCCACGATGCAAGTTTGGCAAAATCACCATAGCAACACATCCATAAGCGTGAACCTGCTCCAGAGCAGGCTAACTTAAGGACGCTGGATAAGTTTGCCACTCCCCCGGGAAGAAATGTCATCTCCCTTCCTCAGAGATCCCATTGATGAAGGAGCGATATTAGTTAGATTCACGTTTTATAGGGAGAGAGTTCTTCGAGATCGCCAAGATCCGTTATCACATCATGATGACTTCCTATACGAGCGCTATCGATTCTGCCGACAAGGAATCATTTATTTACAAGACCTTCTGGAGTCATACATTGTGAACACCACACGAGCATTGACCGTCTCACAGTACAGTGTCGGCGATGCCGCTGGCTGCATGCCTTGCTGTTCGTGAAGTTTATTTGGTGTGTAATAAGAAACTCATGGATGTGTTCAATACATTACCATGGCACATATTGTATGGACTCACCATTCTGAATAATGTTTGTGTGCTTAGGTTTTACTTGCTCCCATGTCCTCTTGATGGTTAAACTACATGGGGGTTGAAAGCACTCATAATTATATGACAGTGTTATTAGTACACCATAGCATATCATTACTGTACTCATGATAAGAATAGAGAGAATCACACACAATTTATTTTCACTGCTTCAATTGATTGAATTTCTGATTATGAATAATATACATACTGATCCGCCCATACACAGATTCACACACACATATTCAAACTCCTAGTTCTATATGGTGATCTACACATACATGTATATAGTATGATACATAAGCTCATACAGTACATATATCCTCATAAGTATCTATTAATTCGTATCAACTAGATACTCTTCGGGCTTGTTTTATTTCCTTATTCTGAAAGAGTTGAGATCATTATTTTCGCTATAAGATCTCATTGGATGATGCATTCCATTAAGCCTACTGCCGCACATTTAAAGAAATATAATCTGATTGATTGGGGTGATGAGGCACTTAAAATTAGCCTATACATTTTCCCAACACTTATGCATTTAACTTGTCTGATATTTTATATTATATATATATATATTTCGCAGCGGTGGCGGTGTTAGATTAAGCCATGATTATGGTCTTGACTTCCTCATATGCGTTCATGATCATCTCCTGCTCGCCAGTGGAGAAAAAAGAGGCTCTTTCTTTGAGTTTATTTGCCGTTGTACTGTTAGAAAATCATGGTTTCGGTGATCGACGCTTCCCCACTTTGACGTAAAACGGGCACGCCCACTTATTCTGATGACTGAGGTCTGGTTCGAATTAACGAGACTGTTTGAGCGCTGATCAGCCTTTGAGGAACCGAGATAGTCTGACTTCAATCATCTCGGTAATTTAAGGTGGCTAATAGGACATTTGATCGACTTAGTTGAACCACGTACGAGGAACGGGGCCCAGGTGTGACGGTTCCCTGCCTTGGTACTTGTTTGTGTGTGTGTTCCTTTAAACCAGCAGCTGCCCGGAGATCACTAACTGGAGACACCTGGGCCCGGTGCTCCAGTATCAGGCTCCGCCTTCCTGGCAACCGTCAGCGCTCTCCTATCACCTCGTGGAGGAACGAGGACGGCTCGTTCGCCACCACCATTGCGTGTTAGATATCTTGTTAGGTCGAATAAACTCTTTACTTTTGGTCAACTGTCTGCGTCTCCCTTACCAGTGTCAGGGCTTCAGAGCCAGGTTTAATCTAGCCAACACAGCAGCAATAGGATGTTTACACACAAACCTTTAAAATGTGTAAATAAAAAAATATACAGTATTTCAGATTCAACGTTTAAAACACACAAACAAAAATAAAGAAATAAGAAGGAAAAAGTCAAACTCATGTTTGAATGTCAAGTTATTCCTCAAAGAGGCAGTAAAAGCTCATTCACAGAGCTTCACTGAGAGGAGGAGCAACTGTGAAAGAGGAGAGCTGCAGAGTCACTTCTCCTGAAGTGAAAGTGAAAGTTATTCTGAGCGACAGCAGAGCTGCAGTCGAGACAAGTCTCTCTGTTTCTCTCTAAAGAAACATTCAACTGAATCCAGCAGCTTCTTCTCAACAACACAACAGAGTCTCTGACAAACTCTGGTGAGTACACTGTTCTACAGAGAAACTCAACATTTGGTCAAAAGTGAGTTCAAACCAGGATCCATAACAAAGAACAAAGTAGCAGCAGATAAACTAGGCCTGCTAGAAGCTAACTAGCCTAGCTGCTACTCCCTTTGGATTGTCCAAACACGGAGAACACATCTGATTTAATGTGTGGATGTATTTATTGATTATAGAGGAACAACATTGATGTTTTATAACGTACATAACTGTTCTATACTTTGGTAAATATCCTTGAAGTGTAAAGCCTTTCCTCTAAACTTCACTGTCTCTGTAGTTCCTGCTGTCTGTCTTTGTGAGGAAGTTCAGCTGATAATATTTACTGTGTTTCAACAACCGCTATCAACTCAAACCCTCTTCTGTAATAGTTCCTCTACAGTAGGTGTCTCCAGGACACATTCTACCATGATGACACACACAGAGACCCACAATGTGAAAACAGTACCTGACACACACTGTTACTGCTGCTAAAGATGTGATAACAGTTTTGTTTTCTCACACTTGTTGTCCTCAGAGTGTAGATATGTCTGCTGCCAGCTGTCTGCTGACTGAAGATCAGTTTCTGTGCTCCATCTGTCTGGATGTGTTCACTGATCCAGTCGCCATACCATGTGGACACAACTTCTGTAAAACCTGCATCACTCAACACTGGAACGTTAATGTCCAGACTCAGTGTCCAAACTGTAAAGAGGTGTTCAACTCTAGACCTGAGCTGCGGGTCAATACTTTCATCTCTGAGATGGCTGCTCAGTTCAGACAGTCAGCTCAACAGAAAGCCAGCAGCAGCAGCTCAGAGCAACAAGCTGCCAAACCAGGAGAAGTTCCCTGTGACGTCTGCACTGGAACCAAACTGAAGGCCCTGAAGTCCTGCCTGGTGTGTCTGGACTCCTACTGTGAGACTCACCTGGAGCCTCATCTGACAACGTCAGGTCTGAAAAGACATCAGCTGATCGACCCTGTGGAGAACCTGGAAGGCAGGATGTGTACGGAGCACGATAAACTGCTGGAGCTGTTCTGTAAGACCGACCAGATGTGTGTCTGCATGCTCTGCACTTATTCAGACCACAAGACACATGATGTTGTTCCTCTGGAAGAAGAATATGAAGGAAAGAAAGCTGAGCTGGGGAAGAAGACTGAGACTGAAATCCAGCAGATGATCCAGAAGAGACGACTGAAGATTGATGAGATCAAACACTCAGTGGAGCTCAGTGAGGAAGATGCAGACAGAGAGATAGCAGATGGTGTTCAGGTCTTCACCGCTCTGAAGGAGTCTGTTGAGAGAAGCCAGGCCGAGCTCATCGACACGATCAAAGAGAAGCAGAGAAAGACAGAGAAACAGGCTGAAGGCTTCATCAAAGAGCTGGAACAGGAAATCTCTGAGCTGAAGAAGAGAAGCACTGAGGTGGAGCAGCTCTCCTGCTCTGAAGACCACCTCCACCTCCTCCAGAGCTTCAGGACCCTGAACACTGCTCCACCCACCAAGGACAGGACAGGAGTCAGAGTCAGTCCACCTTCATATGAGGGGACTGTGGTGAGAGCTGTGAATCAGCTGGAGGAGACGCTCAGTAAACAGACGAAGAAGCTGTTTGAGGCCGAGCTGAAGAGGGTCCAGCAGTCTGCAGTGGATGTGACACTTGATCCTGATACAGCACATCCTGACCTCATCCTGTATGTTGATAGAAAACAAGTACATGATAGTGATGTAAATAAGAATCTCCCAGACAATCCAGAGAGATTTGATTATTGTGCTGGTGTCTTAGCAAAGCAGAGTTTCTCTTCAGGAAGATTTTACTACGAGGTTCAGGTTGAAGGGAAGACTAAGTGGACTTTAGGAGTGGCCAGAGAGTCGATCAACAGGAAGGGAATCATCACACTGACTCCTCAGGATGGTTACTGGACGATATGGTTGAGGAATGAGAATGAGTACAAAGCTTGTGCTGACCCATTAGTCCGTCTCTCTCTGAAGTCTCAGCCTCAGAAGGTGGGGGTGTTTGTGGATTATGAGGAGGGTCTGGTCTCCTTTTATGACGTTAAGTCTGCAGCTCTTATCTACTCCTTTACTGGCTGCTGCTTCACTGAGAAACTCTACCCATACTTTAGTCCTGGTCTTAATGGTGGTGGTAAAAACTCTGCTCCTCTGATCATCTCTCCTGTCAATCACACTGAGTAGAACAAACACTTGATTTTCTACAGAGAAACTCTTTCATTTCATGTAACAAATCTTTATTATTGGTGATTTACGGTGTAAACTTTATTGATTCTTCACATTCTGATCAATGTTTTTTTTCTATTTGTCTGTAAATGTCTTTCTACTCCAACACACAGACATTAAGCCACTGATTGATATTATCTAATGTATAATCAAGGGCGTAGGTTTGCATATGGTCCATAGGGACTAGTCACGACCAAAGTTTGTGAAAGACACAATTGTCCCCACCAATATTTTGTTAATTTTAATTGCCTGTTAAAAAAAATATATTTTGCACAATATATTTGCAAACTCATTCGTATTAATATTAGTGCTGGGCAAGTTAGCGCGTTATTATCGCGTCAACGCATTAATTAATTAACGCCGACAATTATTTTATAGCGCGTTTTTATTTATTTTGAAAGTCCGTTGCTCACTGGCGGCGGTGGAGGAATGGAGACTACTGGACATCACTGCGGTAAAGTCAGCAGACACTCAGATCTCCGTGGTCAACTCAGCAGACACTCAAATGTTAGTGCACCTATGTGCTGAAATTCACGGTAAACTCATTCAAACGGCACAGATCGGGAGCGAGCGAAGGACTTTGAAAGTTAGCGGAAAGATTAACGTGAGACAACATCCGGTTTCTTCATACGGACATTCGGTTTTCAGAATAAGATGCCAACAAAGTATGAATTATATTCACATTAAGTATAAAACATACTACCTGCATCTCGTGAGTTAAAGGGAAAATACACCTAAATTGTGCATAAAGTGTCTTTATTCTTTGATCACTGGGTAACCATCATCACCTCGGAGTTACAGCATTATATTGATGAACAGTAGAGCTGCATTCACATGCTCCGACTGTCATGAAGACACAAATTTAGCTGAAACGTGCTGAAACATTTTATTCATGTTCACAGCAGTGGAACGTTTCAAATACAGTCAGCACACTGACTGACCATATTTTGGATATAGAATATACTGTTACTGTATATTGGTATTTTAGCAGAACGTTTTTTATTCATTTATTTATTTATTTATTATTATTTATTTGGTGCAGAATAGTGTTTTGTATTTAAACTAAGGTTGTATTACTGTTATGTTGAAATCAGTTCCAAGTTACACAAATATATTTTAATAAAGTTTGCCTGTTCAACATAATATCAAGTACGTTTTTTTTATATGGCGGGGGGGCGGGGGGCTGGCAGTGTCCCTACCAATGCTGAGACCAAACCTACACCCTTGAGTCTAATTAATTCTAATAACTGCATAACCTGCCTTCAAGACTGATGAATCATCAAAAACAATGTATTCAGGAATAAGAATCATTTGCACATTCCTTAAATATCTGGGTGCCAAGTGAAAATGTTTAATGTCTGATTATTGTATATATAATACATTATGATTACTGGCTCAAATTATTGGAGAAAGTCATGAAACACTTATTCTTTAGTTTATAAAAAAGTGTTTAAGGGTTTTAGTTCCTATTATTTTTGAATTAACAGAAGCATCAAGAGGTCTCTGTCTGGTGTGTTTTTAGGGGTCAATAAAAGATGAATTATTTATTAATATTTGTTGAAAATGAATCAACAAAATCTAATAATAAAATATTCAGCTGCTGTGACCAGAGAAGAACAGTTTAGTATTGTGTTATTTGTGTTTCATACAGTCGTCCTCTCTGCAGACTGTTTCATAGCCTGAATAAAGTGAACAAATCCTCAACAATAAAAACAAAGAAACTTTGAACTGGATTTGTCTTTTGTATTTTACATTTAGTCAAGTACTGTATTTAAGTAAAATTTTTAGATACTTTATTGTGTATTTCCACTTGATGCTATGAGATTTGTTACGACATCGTATACTATGACTTTTTTCATGACCTTTTGTTGACACACTTGTCGACTCTTTTAGGCCTTTTTTCGACATACAGTGTAATGATATTTTAACGACTTTTTTTCAAATGTGCTATGAATCTTTTCAACAACCATTTTTAAAGTTTATGAATATTAATAATTTCCAAACCATCTGAGGTAAGTGTAGACTGTTTTTATAATCTTCTGCCAATTATATAGTTGTCACTTTTCCACCTTTGTATGTAAAACTGAACACAATAAATCCTTTTTTTTTAAAGTCAAGTTCAGTGTTGAGTGAACCCAGAATTCAGCACACAGACTCAGATTAAAAGCTTTATTGCAAAACTTGGTTTCCAGAATTGAGATAATGACAGACGGGCAAGACGGAGGGTGACTGTTCCTGGGCTGATCTCGTGGATGAACACATGAGAACGGGGAGCTGTGTTTGACGGCTGAGAGAGTGAACAGGCAGGCAGGAGATTGTGAATCCAGAAGAGCTGACAGGGAGGTGGAGATCTGAGCACAAGGAAACAGATGATTAACTGAGGGAGACCACGGAAAAACAAGGAAGGTCTAGATAAGAAGTCGTAGTATAGAATATCAAATAATGATACTTTATACCGAGGCTACAGGGGGGGCGACAGAGTACACTCGTAGTACAAATCTGTTCTGAGAATACATGAAATTATATTTTATGATAGATCAAAAACCTACATAACGAAGAAATTCTGATGAAATGGCCAATGTATGCTATTTTACTCACTCAAAAACATATATACACAAAGTACTACAAGTACTACCATCATTTCACCATAATTTCACCTATTTTTCGCCGGGACACGGCGAGCTATGTTCTCCGTTACCGATACCAACCAAAAACTACGGCACCTTCACAGACAAAGCACAAATCAGACCGCATGCTGATTCCACCCCGAGTCCGGCGAAAGCTTCAAAATTCCTCTCCTTCAAACCATTAAAAAGTTATCAATCCATCTTCTCATTCTGTTAAAAAACCGAGTGTCTACGTGCTAGTATGAAGGATAGGCTGTCTTTGCCATTTCGGCCAATGGTTTTGACCCTTGGGGGCGCGCGCCACGGTTTTCGATTTTTATTAGCTTAAAATTCTTTCAATCAACTCAAAGATCATATCATATCATTACAATCCCTGGTTGCTTCCGCATCTAACGCTGTGTCACATGCGAAAATCCGCCAATCAGAAGGCTCTGTAAGGTTCAAGTGAAGTCTGTAAAAATGAAAATCAGACGAGGAAAACCCCTGTTTTACAGGTTTATATGAGGCCCAGGCTCTCAAAATGATGCCAAACTGTTTTATTAGATAGATTGAACACTATTAGTGATAAAAGAAGTGAAATATATAGTTATATAGTATATAAAATTACAATAAAACAGCTGAAAGTGCTGCTTCCAAAATCAGAATTGACGCCGGCTGACCTCGGCTGACCTGTATAAAAACATCGATGCCGCTGGCCTGCTTCACTTTATCAAATCCATTTTTTTTTGAGAGACTCCTGCCATGTTGTGCTATGACTTGTGAGGGGTGATTTGGGTGTATCTGCATCATTTCAAATAAATAAAAATTGCATTCTTTTCAGGCGAACCTGAAAATGTTCAATGTGAGGTGTGTGTTATGTTCATTCAGCATTAACCAGTAACATATAGACTGATATGTACACATATTAACACATCTCACAAATGTTATTGTTATTATTCAATTGAAATTATTCAAATAGACCTTGTAGTTAGAGAGATAAGTCCCTTTGAGTATGGGTAAACTATTTTCGAGCAGAGGCCTAAAAATGTAAAATGTAAAAATCATAGTATAGTATGAGATGAACTACTCGTATATCATAAAAAGACATATCATAGTATGTCATAACGAGTACAGTACAGTAAGTCATGAGAACAAAGTACTTTTCTTCAGAGTACTCTACCTGTTGTGAACTTGCTGTAAGTGACGTTGTCCAGCGTGATTTTGCTGCTCGAGCAGAAAGCCAGTCGTCGTTCTCTCCACCTACGAACAAACGAAACATTTAGTCTCTTATTCAGATCAGACGACCTTTCCTGTAATCATGCTCACTGTTCATCACTGGTTGAATGTACATTACAAGTACACTTTATTTATATATATTTTTAATACTTTAACTTGTAGTATTTTCTCAGTTTGGTGTTTGTAGTTTTTAACTGTCAGATTCACCAGTGAAAGATGAAGATGATGAAGATGAGCACGAGGGACACCAGGTCAGAGAGAATCCACATCAGGTTGTACTCGTCTGGACTCTGAGAGACACAATACAAAAAAAGAAAGTCAGTATTTCCCACATAGAGAAACTATTGTGTTAATCTGATAAGTATGTATTTACTTAATGTACTTGTGTGAATGTACACAGTGTGTATGTATCTGACGTGTTACCATGAGGAAGAGAGGCGAGCTCATGCTGCTGAGGAGCTGTGGAGCGTTGGTGGTGACCGACTGGACTCCAGCACACCAGGCCAGAGAGAAGAGCCACGGCTGGCTGATCACATACAGGTTGGTGGTGATGTTCGCTGCAGCGTAGTCACTGCACACAGGTGAGGAGAGGAGTCATGATGCGTTATGAAACACCTGGGAGGGGGGGGGCATCTTTAATACTCACACACCTGGTGAGCTCAGTGGACATGGAGCTGTAGTGCAGGTTGAGTGTGACGATGTGGTTGCTCTGGAGCTCCTCCAGAGGGAGCCGACTGCCCGACGTCTGCTGGAGCTCAGGATCGATGTCCTGGACCAGAGCACGCAGGTCTGAGGGCAGCCACAGCACCTGGTGGATGAGCGTGGAAAGCACTTTGTAACCTTAAAAGTGGTACATAAATAAAGTGTATTCTTTATTTTATATTATCTTATAGTTGTGAGCAGACAGATAAACAATGAGCTGAAACTCACTATAAAGCTCCTTAAAACCGTGAGGAGCTGAAGGTTCCACTGATCATTCATCACTGTTTTATATCATTAGATACTTTTATTTGTGTAAAAATATGTATTCTTTATTGTGTATTCGATTATCTAGATGGTTGGAAGAGTCTTCATGGTGGAGCATCATGAGCTGGAGTAAAGGAGGACGTACTCACCTGCGAGGAGTGAATGGAGGACTCGTTCTGGACGACGTCCAGCGTGCGTTGGATCCAGGTGTCCCTGTACGGGTGGCCTCTGGGCGGACGGTAGAGATCAAAGATCACCCGTTTGTCTGTCCGAGCTGCCAGCTGGAGGAAGGCCTGCAGGCTGCAGACCGTCTGCTCTGCTGCCTGCAGCCGGTCGTCTGCTCCCAGAGAGCCAGCTGTACCGAACGGATTGTGCTGGAAGGGACAACCATCAATACCTAATTAACAACACGGTGACATGACGTGCAGGTCAATGTGTTCTTCATCGGACAGCTGATGTTGTAGTACGTGTTGTTGTTGTGATGAGGAATTAAATGCCACGTGTCATCTGTACACACAGCTGTTGATACATGTGTCAGTTGATGACGATCAATACTTTGGGATAAGAGAAAGGCTCATGGTGCATTTAATCAGTTAGTACATCCTCGATTCCTTTCCTCGCCTTCTCTCCTTGCATTCAAACAGCAACCTCCGGTTCTGAAAAGTGAAGCCAATGCTTCATGTCTTAAACCTGCATTCTCTCTAGTGTCCACCAGGGGGCGACTCCTCTGGTTGTATAAGTCTATGAGAAAATGACTCTACTTCTCTCTTGATTTATTACCTCAGTAAACATTGTAAACATGAGTTTATGGTCTCAATCTCTAGTTTCAAGTCTTCTTCAATACAGCATGATGTTCATTTAGTAAGTTATGGTCCATTTAGAGTCAAACAGACCATAAAGCAGGGGATGCTTTAGGGCGGGGCTACACAGTGATTGACAGGTCTCTACCAGAGACGTATATGGCGTCTCTACCTCACTCCTCCTCAGTCCAAATATGATCATTTCCATTCACTGGTTGCAAAAAACTAAGATGGCGACGGCCAAAATGCCAAACTCGAGGCTTCAAAACATCAGTCCACCAACCATTGAGGGACGTCACTACGCCCATTTGTTATTTACAGTCTATGGTTGCGTCTTAGTCCCGCCCACAGGAGATACAAGCGGAGGAGGGGAGGAGAGAGGAGTCGAGGCAACAGAGATTTAACAAAATGAGACACCTTTGGCTCGGAGAACTCATTTTAAAGCAACATCAAATTAATAAGACGTGTGTCACGGCTGCATCATTGTTTTGTTATACGGCTGTATTTTTATATATTATAGAGGATAACCATCTGAATAACTTCTCAGTGAGCAGCAACAAAACCTCGGTACAATAAAGTACTGCGGTACATTTTCTACTGGATGTGACTCACGGAGAGGAACCAGGCCCCGGCGTTCAGGCCCTCCAGCTCGGCCCACGTGAACATGGCCGCCGGCGTGTGCGTCCGATTGGGGAAAACCTGGCGGATGTTGGTGGTCCGTCGCAGCGTGTGGTCATGCATCAGGAACGGGACCCCGTCGACGCTGCAACCAGCACATGACGACAGCATTGAGACAGTAACAGTATATTTGATATCGATGTTATTGAAGTGTAGTGGATAATTAATAGTTTGTTGTGCTGAAGGTGCAGAAAGCAAATGTCATGTCTGAATATTTAGATGATTTCAACAAAGTGGATGTGATGAAAGACTTCAGAGCGAGACTCAGAATAACAAACAGACCGATCAGTGAAAGGTAAGAAAAATGTTCAACTTCTCTGTAGGAAACTTATAACAGTCTGTCTGACCTGATGGTGACGTCCGTCTCCAGACCTTCACTTCCGGCCTCCACGGCCTTCTCAAACGACATCACTGTGTTTTCTGGAGCCAGCTGCGAATGGATTGATATACGATAAATAATCAATAATTAGACCATCGGTATATTCACGTGCAGAAGGTGCAGCAACAGTCAGTTAGTAGAGGACATTACTCTTTCAGTTAGTAGTAGTTTTGGTGACTGGAGTCTTTCATCGGACTGGAACAAGAGAAGGAATTAGCTGAGCTTGCTATTTTATACAGTATATATAGTTTTGCTCACCATGGGAGCTCCTCTGTGGCCGATGAGGGCCGGCGCCGGGCCCAGGGTCCCGTCCTCTTTGATACAAGGAGAATATAACCCGAGGGGCACCAGGTAGAGGGCCGACAGGATGGACAGGTACACCCCCACGATCAGGCCCCGCCTCACTGGAACACAGACTCTTTATTATGTGGAGTTACATGTTGATGTCTTTTTAAAAACCAATCAAGTGATATTATTGTGATACGGTGGGATGATCGGTTTTATTTCAAGTTACTCTTATATGTTTTTGTGCGTAGAATTAGATGAAAAGATCAACAGTTTTTGTACTCATTGAGACAAAAACTATTTTTCCTGCACTCCTTAATTTGGAGATTTTGCTCTATTTTTCTTCCATATCATTACTTCTATCAGACTAGTAGGAATGAAACTTCCAAAATACACATTTAACAGTTTATCTGACTACTTTTTACGTCTGTAGATTTCTCCTAAATTCAACATATCATTTCAGAAAACTTGTAATACAAAAAATAATCCTCTTAATGTCAGTAATCAACTGGTGTTTCATGGTGATATATTATATTTAAAAATAATCCCCTATTCACTTGTGTTTCTCCTTAAAGGAGATGTAACGTGCAGGTAGCTTGAGTTTATTAGCTTTAGTCAGAACCTGGCTAGCTGTTTCCCCCCCGATTCCAGTCTTTGGTATCAATCTTCTCATCATCAAGTGAAATATCCCAAAATGTCAAACTATTCCTTTTAGACCCAAATTTTTGTGTTTATTGATTCAGCATCACCACAGCTTTTCTTTTGCAAATCAAATGACACAAACTACACCTCACCTCTGCTGCTCATGCGAAAGAAATGCAACGCTATCGGCCAAGCCAGCGCCGTCATCAGTAAGACTCCGCCCACATGTAGGTAAGGAGCAGTTACCTGTCGTCAGGACACAAAACAAAGCCAGGTGTCAGGAGGGGAACCACACTGAGAGCAGGAGGAAGAGGAAGAGGAAGAGGAGGAGAGTCACCTGGAAGGAAAGGAGTAAAGTCGTCCACTCTTTACTCCACAGGTCAGATAAGACGGCGGTGGCCACGATGGAGAAAGTCAGACTCACCAGGATCCCGATCTGACAAAAAGTAAACGTGTCATCCATCCACCAATGTTTGAAGTTCTACAAATGTAAAAAGGTTTCATATCCGTTTTAGAATAATATAATTATGTGATATAGGTCCGCTTTGCCTGGTTAGTTAAGCAGCAGTAAAAGTACTAATACCACACTCTGAAATACTCTGTTAGAAGTAAAAGTCCTGGATTTAAAATGTAACTAAATGTATCAAGTAAAATCAGGAAAATGTAGTTAAAAGGTATTAAAATGTCTGGTGTGATTGTTCTGCTGTTATATATTCTATCATTAGAGTAGTTCTACACGCTTCTCACACAGAAGTTTCAGTTGGTTGCAACCTGCAACTTCACCGCTAGATGGCGCCAAATCCTCCACGCTGGCCCTTTAAGTGAATTACTTGAGTAAATGTACTTAGTTACATGCCACCGCTGGAACATTTTGTATGAAACTATCTACACGTGGATAATATGGCGTCTGTGATGAACATGCTGCGGCTGTATTCTCCTCAGACACAATACTTAAAAACATTAATTCAGTAGCAGTTACCTTGTGACTCCAGTGTAAGTAAAGCTTCTGGCCCTCTGACAGCAAACACACAGCCAGCAGCTGCAATAAGACACACAAAACATATAATAAATGTTACGGGTGATAAACTGTACAAAGTCGTAGTAGAAACATAAGCACAAGCAAACTAACTGATCGAGGCAGCAGTAGACCAGCAACTCCGGAGTTCTTCGAGGTAAAATACTCTTTTTGTTTATGGAGTCTGGTGTCTTTGAAGAGAGCAGAGATAACTGCTCCAGTTTCAGAAAGTTCTGTCTGACAGCAAGATAAAGAGGTAAAGATATTCTAAATGTAGCGTTTATTTAAACTGATATTGATTATTTTAGGTGTCTTAAATACGTCCACAGCAGTATTGCAGTGTTGTGTATTATCCTCACCATGAGTACGGTGACGTAGGTGAAGAAGACTGCAGCGATGACCAGCAGCACCACAGACCAAGGAAACCAGAAGCCCAGGTTCCCAAAGTTAAACCTGCTCAGACATCAAGAGAAAACAGACAGTTAGTGATTTAAATCAGGATCCAACGATAAGAGTAGACACACAGTCTGTGCAGAGAGATATGATAACTTCTTGTCCTTAAAGAAATAATTTCTTTGAAAATTGTCTCACTTGTCAGTTGTTACAGATATTATGTTTAATCAAATAACCAGTTTATTTATACCTGCTGTATTCTGTTTTTAGTCTTAAAGAGACTAAAAACAAAGTTCTAGTGCAAAACCTACTTTAAGTTTGTGTACTTTTAAACTGTTGGAACACACTTCTTACTTCTTGTAATGTTTTTGGTGTTTCAGCTTTATTATTATTAATGTATGAAAGAAATATACTTTTTAGTACAAAAAATATATATATATTATTTTTATTTTATTTATGGACAGGTACAATTAATTTAATTAATTAATTAAATTTAATCCATGTAATCCATTTTATTTCATTTTATTCTATTTATTCTATTTATTCATTTTATTTCATTTTATTCTATTTATTCTATTTATTCTATTTATTCATTTTATTCATTTTATTCATTTTATTTATTTTATTTATTTTATTTATTTTATTTATTTTATTTATTTTATTTATTTTATTTATTTTATTTATTTTATTTATTTTATTTATTTTATTTATTTTATTTATTAGTATAACGTATTAGTATATATAGTAAGTATAAGTATTAAAGTATAACGTATAGAGCAGAGGACCAGGAGAACTTCCAGCAGCTTAATGTCCTGAATGTTCGCTCATCAACAACCCACCAGTCAAAGTCATTGTAGTCGTTCTTCGCTTGTCCCCAGAAGTATAGAAACACCAGCGTTAAGCAGAAAGTCACCACAAGCAGAGCGAAGCTGACACCTTCCAGCTGTCGACAGCAGACACAAAAACACGAAACACAGGTTGATTTATTTCTTTAAACTGCCCTTTAATGAACTGCCCTTTAATAAACTGCCCTTTAATGAACTGCCCTTTAATCCTCTATTTACTGCCTGGTTTGAGACAGACTACCGATCTTTGAGCTCTATGGAGAGAGAGGAATTTAAACAATAAAGCTGTTTGGTTGTAAAAAAATAAAGCTCTGGTCTCAAAGTCTATCGTTACATCATCAGTTCAATAATGAAGCAACACAAGCTTTTAAAAGTATTTAATCGTTTATTCATTTACTTAACTGATATTGATCGTTAAACTGATGCAAAAGGTTAAAAAAAAAAAAGCAGAGTACCTTTAAGTTGTATACTTAAAGTACATTTAGTTGATAATACCTTTTCTTAAGTACGAGGCAGGATAATTAAGTATATCTACATTGTAGTAATATTACTTAAAAACAGCAAAAGTGAGGTTCACTCAATACAAACTTCTTATGTTGAATCTCTGGAAAATCAGGTTTCATGTAAAGTTCTCCAGACTTTTATTTTGGTAAGACTTTTGACCATCCCAGTAAATGTAAGCTCTCCTCCTTCAGTACCAGTATGTGACTCACTACCTCTACACACTGATATCTGCGTCCCACACAGAGGTCACATGTGACCGCAGCTCGTCTCGACCTCTGACCTTGTTGCAGCAGCAGTCTCCCGGCCGCGTGCAGCTCCTCTCGTGGCGTCTCCACCGGCAGCCGTACAGACCGGACAGACACGAGACCAGCGGCCGGTGGTCGTAGCGCCGCAGCAGTTTAGCATGAACACCGCGCAGCTGACCGAACTGCAGCTGAGACAGCGTGGAGGCCATCGGATCACACACACCGAGACACACCTTTACATCCTGAGCTCAACTCACCTGAAACACAGAGACACACCTTTACATCCTGAGCTCAACTCACCTGAAACACAGAGACACACTTTTACATCACACACTTTAATATTAACTCATGAGTAATAATAACGATATTATGGATAATAGTATAACATGACATTTTTCTGCATTTTTCTGATCATACTTCTATGTTTTTACATAAGTAACATTTTAAATGTAGTATTTTTAGTGAGGTATTAGTACCTTTAAAATTATTGAATACTTCTTCCACCACTAAACACTCAACACAGAGACACGTTGATACAGAATAAAAGTCATAAATAAGTACATTTGCTTGAATTAGGACACCGTTATATTCACATTTCTGTGCACACTTCAAACATAACAATCCTAAATCCTCTTTAACTCTCAGACTTCTTACAATAACAAGCCTGCAGCTCCAACGCCTCAGCAGGAACAACTCAGTTACTGGAGACTATCGTTTGTTTTTGTTTCTTTGGGCAGGAAATCAACAGAAATATCTTCCTCGCTGCCGAGTTGCAGTTCCCAGAGAAGTGAAGTCTCAGATTCAGCTTGTTCTGTTCTTCACCGTAAAAGGTTTCTTCACATATACCACCGCTGTTGCGTTTCAGGTTTATTATCTTTGCTGGAGAACAAAGGACAGTCCAGCTAGTTGTCATCCTCCTTTAGTGTGGATTGAAATTATAATTCTATTGCAATCCACTTAAATAAGTATTGTGCTTACACATGGTATCATTATGAAATAAAGTATGCAGACAAGTTACAAGGCATTCAAGCCTTTTTATATCTTCTGTAACCTACTTCTGTGGAGGTACTTTATTACTTTGTCTGTCATGGTTACACCTGTTGTGTAAGATTATAAACTCATGATTTACACCAACAAACTTATTAACCTTACATGAACCTTATAATGAAATACTTACATTATTGATGCACAACAGGTCTGTTTGCAGCCTGAGAAAAACAAAGCTGCCAGTTGTGTAACAATTTGCAATGAACGTGCTCTTGAATTGAAATTTGCCAAAAAGTCTATTTAATAATCCAACACTTTTCTATGTTATCGGCATAACCAGATCATAATTTAAGATTAACATCCTGTCGTTATGATGTTCAATTCCCCACATATGTTACATTTATTTCACATATATTTATTATTCATTTTGCAGCTTTATTTGTGTGTAGTATGTGAGCCGAATTTAAGTCTGGATCCGACTCATTCATAAAAACATAAAATAAACATAATAAACTATCTGCTTTGGTCACAGAGCACGATAATACCTAGATGTACGTATTATTATAATTAAGTCTGGTGTCACACTCAACATAAAAGAAAGAACGGGACCTATTGTTTACAGCTAACGTTAATGCATGAAGCTGCACCTCCATCATATCTGGTGTCAGCGCGTATTATTCTAATATCAACGTGTAGCGTCGGTTATTCTACCTCCACGTAATCCTCCGGGTCGACAAACGGCAGAAGAAGAAGCCGCAGTGCGCTGTTCGTCCTCGGTCACCAGATGAAGAGCCGCTCGGAGGATGAGGACGTTAAGTAAAGCTAACTCTGGTTAGTTTACACGGGTAGCGGAAGCCACAACGTTAAACGCCTTCAAAATTAAAGCACGAGATTTTGACATAGTTTATATTGCGAATTATAACGGGGTTTACTGTACGGATATTTTAACGAAAACACAAAAACATTGGTATTCATGTTAAATAAACGTCTGGTTCTTTGTTAAATCAATATGTCATTCAATTTGACAAGGTAAGAGTCAAATGAAATGCCACGACAACAAAAACATTTTATTTTGAAAATTGTCACGGAAATGAAGATACTGTAAATTCTATGTAACTTCACACAAGCTCCTGTTGATGCCCGATACCTCTGGATCACCGACCGCCACCTGTTGCCTCAATGATGCAAAAACACACCAACATCAGGGGATTCTGGGAGAAACGGGATTATTATAATAAAATATATAACTTTATTATTATAAAGAAGGACATTTTGTTTATAGGCAGACATTAATACTAATGTAACTTTTTTTTTT
This sequence comes from Leptoclinus maculatus, assembly GCA_032191485.1. Taxonomy (NCBI): domain Eukaryota; kingdom Metazoa; phylum Chordata; class Actinopteri; order Perciformes; family Stichaeidae; genus Leptoclinus; species Leptoclinus maculatus. Next base: position 2,563,400 of record JAVDOI010000008.1, on the reverse strand, counting down.
TAATCCATTCTTTCAAAATAAAAGATGTTTTATTATGAATGCTGCTTAGCTTTGGATTGGCTGCTTCAAGAGTTTAATATAGAGGGCAAAGTATGACAATATGGAAAGGATAAAAATAGATGTACAAAAACATATTAATCAAATTCATACTAATATAAAACGTGGGAATCAGGTAATTGATTTCGTATATCTGGGTTGTAGTTTTTTGCGTCTTTCTGTAGTTGTTTTAGTAAGTCTGTCACAATAACTACTTTTGTCAGATGATATATTGTGGCAGAAATCCATAAAACAGACTATTATTTCATGGAGGATTCTGTGCATGAAGGGGCAACAGTTCCTACAACGCATGATAAGAGTCAGCACTTTAACCGCATAGTTTCATGTTAAATCCACTCTGCTGAAGTACAGAATCTATTCAGAGGAATATGGGTCACAGTCAAAATTATTTCACAATAAAAGCTGGTTCTGTACATGTTGTGCCTCATACTGTTGTCAAACAGCAGCTTCAGTGTCAATAATGTTTTTTCTGAAGTAAACTTCCAGGATGTGTGTACAGCTCCTCCCCCCAAGCATCAAGTAAATCACACTATACAACAGCACATCCTGTTTCCTGCCAAAATAAAATAGTTTGAGCACTATTGACTGAATATAAAAGGAGGACACTCTCTTAAGGGAATAGTTTTGGCATTTTGGGGAAATCTGCTTACTGGTGTCAGTCCTGTGAAAGTGAGCCTTAGAAATATTTGGTTTAATTTAATAAAACATCAAAAATCATCACCAAACGTATCTTCTAAAACTTGAGTAAATATAAACAAAAACTAAACCAGCACTCATAGAGATCACTTGAGGTAAGTAAGAAAATGTACTTTAGTACACATTTCGTTGTACTTGTACTTTCTTGAGTAGCGTATATCAATTTTGCGCTTCTATATACTTCTACTCATTGCAGAAGAAAATATATGACTTTTTACTTTACTACATTTATTCTTCTATCTTTAATTACTGGTAACTTTGTAGATTCAGAATAAAAAAGCAAAATATGAAATCACCAAATACATACACATATACGTGTGTGTGTGTGTGTGTAATATATATATATATATATATATATATATATATATATATATATATAGTGTCTCTACACTGTGGTACTGCTACTTTTACTTAAGTAAACTATCTTGAGTACTTCTACCACAACTGTAGGCGCTGCGATCCATGTTTGCGCTTTTATTTTGAAGGCGTAACCACCTTGCTTCCTGTTTCACAGCGCGCGGATTGACGCAGCTCTCCGCAGCGTGGAGCAACTTTGACATCGAAAAGAACATCTTGTATATAAGAAAGTTTGATTGAACCGTGAGGTCGGTGTGAAACAACCGGAGGTATGACCGACCTGTACGTCTCCTTGGCGGTGTTGGGAGCCGCGGTGCTGCTGAGCGAGGCGGTCCGCCGGACGGCCGCCGCGCGACTTTTCCCGGGAGTTTACTGGATCTACCTGCTGGAAGCGGCGTCCACCTTCCAGCTCTGCAGCTGCACGCACGAGCTCAAGCTGCTGGGTGAGACGGCCCAGCTGGGGGCGCCGGTCGGTCTCACCCTCACCTACGTCGTGACGGTCATCCACCTGACAACTTTCCGGGGGGCCACGTGCAATCCCAGCGGGGCTCTGGAGTCCGTTTGCCGCGGGACCAGCGGCGTCGGAGCGGCCGCCGTCCTCGTCGCCTGTCAGTTCGCCGCTGCGGTCGCCGCGCAGTTTTTCGCCGCAGCCGTTTGGTCGCTCGGTCTCTCCGACGTCCACGTCCGGCACCAGAGGTTCGGGTTCCGGTGCTTCGACCCCCTCGGCGGGACTCTGCTGGAGGCCGCGGCCGTCGAGCTGGGCTGCGCCTTCGCAGTCCAAGCCGCCGCCATGCACGTGCACAGACTGGACGAAAAACTTCGCGCTCACTTCATCGCGGCTGTCATCACCGCTATGGTTTACGCAGGTGTGTTTGATTACCTGGTGGTTTACCTGCGACCAAGGCTGGACCTATCACAGAGAAGAAGAAAACCCAAAACAGATTCAGCTCATCATGGACTGGACCCTAATAGAATAATAATAATATTATTATAATAATATATAATAAGTCAATAAAACAATAATTCAAAATAAACAAATAATACAATAAAAGACGATACAATGAATGGCAATACAGATTTAAAATACAATCAAATTAGATTAAAAAAAATAACAATGCAATAAAGTAAATCAAATAAATAACAATGCAATAAAGTAATAAAAGTAAATAAAATAAATGGCATATAACACATGCTAGGGCGGCAAGTAACAGTGATTTTTAACTGTCAATTATTACCTTGAAGTTTATTAAAGTAAGGAAATAATGATGAATGACATTCACAAACAAATTGCTTCTTTTGTCCAAAACATAACAATTTAATTTAATATCCTATAATCCTGAGAGAACCTGGACTTTTAAGCAGTTTTAGGGGAATTAAAACGTCAAAATTGCTGCCAATTAACTTTTTGTAAATTGCATTGACTCTAATAATCAACTAATCATTCCAACACAAACAAGGCTTTACGCTATAATTATGTCCTACATTTTAATGTGGTCTCTTTTCCTCTTTATAATTAGTTCTGAAATTACTAAGAACTCTGGCACATTTACGTTGAAGCTGATGAGTGTACATTGTCCCTGAAAATACATAAATAAATACAATTGCATAGTTCTTTACTAGGACATTATCAAGAAAACACAACAGACGTGTAAAATAGTGTTTTTTTTCTGTGCTGGGTACTTGAACGCAACATGATAACATGATGTTTTTTGTTGTTTTTTATCTCCTTCTGTGCAGGTGGAAGTATTTCCGGTGCCATCTTTAACCCCGTCATGGCCTTCTCCGTCCAGTTCCCCTGCAGCGGCCACACCTACCTGGAGTACTGCTTTGTCTACTGGCTGGGACCCATCTTAGGTATACAGAGCAGAAGTTTATGAATCATACCTTTTGAAATATCTTTGCCTGATTGTCCTCATGTGTCCCACTCAGGCGTGGCGTGCTGCATCCTGCTGTTTGAGAAGATCATCCCCTTCCTCTCTGGAAAGAGCACCATCAGGCTGGACGTCCCCGCTGTCCACAAACAGAAGAAGACACGGTAGCATCAGAGACGTGAGGACCGGCACATACGTTTGTGTCTTCAGCTTTTCAATTCCACGTGTCTGCATCTTATTGCCTTTATAGCACAACGAGGCCTGTGAGGTCAAAACAAAGCTTTGATTGAATCAGTGGGTTCAGCTCTTCATGGGCAGAATTAAACCCATAAATCTAAGTCTGCATCATGAATGTATAACTCCAGAACGTGCCTGAGAATCATGACGTTTTAAAGTAGCTCACTTATAGCTGTGAGCTCATTCATGGGTACAGTGCAAACAGGAACTACCAATAGCTCATTCGGCATACCTTTTTTATTGTAGTGATATTACAATACTTCTTTTTGTTCCCACACACACACAAATTACAGCTCTGACAGTACTAAACATTATACCAAGGGTATAAATTTAATTTTGACTTAGAAAGAACACATTTTACAGCTAATAAACTTAACCGTACTTAAGTTTTGCCAAATGTTTCACACATGAAATAGTCAGAAAAGTACATCACTTTAGAAGAAGTGTTACTTAACTGACTCACTGCAACTATACGGAAGTACAAAATGTGAAAATATTGCAACTTTTTAATGCACAAAAATTAACCAAAGTGCACACAGAGAAAACTAAAGAACACAAGCGGTTAATGTGGTTAATGTGCCGATAAGTTTGACATTACAGCCACTTAAGTTAATCATTTATGGAGTTTGGTAGATTTATGAGCACCTTTATTGTCACTGCATTTAACTTTTTCATCTCCTCAATGTCCAAGTGACATTCCTAAATAAATACAGCGACACACGAACCAAGCTATGTGTGATAAAACTCAGGTTTATGTGTGAGATAATAACTGACATTACAACTACTTAACACTACTTTTTTTTTTGTCTTTTAAATAGTAAAGATGGGCTTTGAGTTGAAGTGAATTAGATGTGAAGGAGTGTAACGTTTGGTGGTTTTGTCTGATTTTAATGTCGGTTTATTTTGTTGTCAAAGCATTAAACTCTGATTAAACCAAAAGGTTTCTGAGACACTTGACTTGTAAACAAGTAAACATTGGTCAAAGAAAACTGGATTTTCACCTTTTTCTTCTTCTGAAGTTTGGACGACCAAAGCTTCTGTTCAATCTTTACGTTTCCCTGCATGCATCATGTTTGACTGATGATACTTTACTGTTTATCTCCAATATGAGTGAAGAGTTAAACGTATATTTGTCTAATATTTGCATTGGATACTGTTGCATTGCTGTCTCTCTTAAAACTGCAGAAACTTCCATTTCTCTGTGAACCGAGTACAATTTAATTCACAACTTTAAATACCTCTAAAGTCTGGATGATGATAAGAATGCATTTTGTTTCTTGTATGATTATTTTAAATAGGAATGTGAATAAAGAAACGGCTAAATGTACAGTATATTTTTAGAGAACAGGCTTTAAATAGTGTTGTAATTTAAATTAATTTGTAATATATGAAATATTTTCAATAAAACATCTATTTTAAAAAGCTACACATTCTATGGTTTTTATTTCTCGTGTTTTGTGCTCAATAAAAAAACAGTTTTGTTTAAAGTACTGAAAGTAAAAGTTCTATTTTTGCAGATCGGCCCATTTCAGAATAATATATATTTAATTGTATTATGATGCATTAATGTGTACATTAATTGAATATTGCTGCTAGTAAACGTGCAGCTAATTTTGTATTTATTTCTATATATTTAAGATGCTACTTTTAAGTAAATCATGATATAATATATTGATTATTTTTTGTATTGATCTAAATCTGGACAGTAACTAAACAATGTAGAGTGAAAAGTACAATAATTGTCTGAAATGTAAAGGAGTAGAAGAAAATGGAAATACTCAAAGTGAAGTACAAGTACCTCAACATTGCATTTAATTACAGCACTAAGAACCTGCTGAGAATGTTTGTTGTATGGATTTGGGACACACTTTTTGAACAATGGTCGTCTATTTGTTATCAGCTCATTGTTCCTTTTTGTCTCTGCATTCTTTCTTTTTTTGTCATTTAAAATGTCACTGAGTATTATTGTAACTAGCCGATTCTTTTGCTTTGATTGAAACACTTAAACAATCATCTATTATTTAATAAAACCAGAGAACATGGATTAAGTATGTCTCCTTCGTGGTCCTCGAGAGAGATTTGGATAATCCCAAAAAAGAAAAAGCCCATAAACCCACCTCCAGAGCGTTCGCCTGGTACTTTGGCCTTCATGGTATCTGTTACACAACCTGACCTTTGTGCCCTCACCTCCTCCCCTCCTTTCCTTCTCTCCTTCTGACTCAGCTAAATCTGTTCAACGCTGCAGCATAGTTAACATTTAACACCTCAACGACAAAACATGAGACGGATTCCACAGGAAAACTTCAAAGGGAGCTGCTGCATCAGCACCTCTGACAGGAAGTATTCAGATCCTTTTACCAAAGTAAAAGTACTAATAACACACTGTGACAATACTCCAGTACAAGTCATGCACTCAAAACCTTACTTAAGTAAAAGTATTATGAGCTAAATGTACTCAAAAGAATGAAAAGTAAAAGCACTTATTGTGCAGTAAAGTGTTTTATTGTTATTTATGTTTCTGGATTAATATTCCTGCAGCATTTATGTGCATGTTGCATGTTTTTAAACTAGTTTAATCTTCATCAATGCATCATATTCTATAAGATCATCATATGTTTGTAGCGTCGCTGTCCTGTGAGAACCACGAATCTCTAAAAAGAGGCTTTTTAAAGAGTTTATTTAGCTGAAGAAGTAGGAGGATTTTATCAACTCATAAAGGAAACACTTCATCCTTCAGTTTATCACAAACATTCAGCATCAACACATCTGGAGATACGTGGTTTTCACTGGACATAAAGTTGTGTAAAGTGGAAATACTTTAGTTAAGTACAAGTACCTTGAATGTGCACTGAAGTACAGTACTTAAGAGTAAATGTAGTTACATTCCACCACTGACAGGCAGCCAGAAGGGATGTTTATATTGGAAAATTCTTCAGTTGAAACCGACTGTTTCTTTAATCTGCTGCTGGTTTGTCCGCTGGCTCGGCTCGGCTCGGGTCGCTTTGAGCCGTCGGCCTCTTCGCAGGTCAATCTGAGCTCATCTCACAAACTCCAAGATTATTACTGCCTTCACCGTCTGTGGTTAAAAACAAAAAAACAAACAACTTGGAAATACTCAGAAGTTTCTTTAAAGATGTCATAGTTGTAGCTTTCTTCTGTTCACTGTCAAACACTATTAAAAAATCTAGTAGAACAATAAACCATTTAACCAAATACCTGCTAAGCTTATGACATTCCAACATCCTCGCTAGCAAATGCTAACACGCTACACTAAAATATCAAAAATATTTGTCTGCCAAACATTTATATTTACTAATAAACTGCCAGTAGATATATATATATATATATATAAAAATATAGTAATTAATTGGATAATCACTGTGAGCATGTTAGCACACCGACATTAGCACCTAATGCTAGTTCAAAACAGAGATTCCGTCATCTTCGCTAGCAAATGCTAGAATGCTAACACGCTGCACTAAAATAGCAAAATATTTATGTCTGCCAAACATTTATTTAACATTAATAAATATATTAAGATAGTAATAAATAGAAATTCCTGAGCTTGTTTTTGAACATCAACGTTAATGTCAGTTACATAAATAAATCAAGAAATAGCAACGTCATTGTGAACATGTTAGCATGCTGACGTTAGCAAATGTTAGCATGCTAAAACGCTAAGCTAAGATGATTAAAATGTCTACTGTTAACACAGTCAGTTAGTGGGGACACAAATACATTAAGTAATAAACATTAACATCATTGTGAGTATGTTAGCGTGCTAACATTTGCTAACGTAAGCGTCAGGTTCCAAGATGGTGACAATGGTAAATATACCTCTCACTTTATTTATGTTGGCGGGACTTGGAGTATTATATTACACAAATAAGATTAAGATTGTGATATATAGCCTTGTCATTGTGTCATGTTAGCATTTTGCTAGGACAACTCCGCCTGCCCGTTTTAATTTGGCCGATAATAATTGTATTGACATTAATTGCCTACGTTATATTTGTAAAATAAAATATTCATCGCACTGATTAATTGAAAGTATTAATGGCATTTGAGAATGCAAAGAGCACCTTTTTAGTATCATTTCCACATTAAAGGTCACTAAAACAGGATGACGTGAGGCTTGAAACCCATTTTATTATGACAAATGTACAAGATCAGATTCATATGAAATAACAGTAAAGTTAACAAAAAATGTAAGGAGCAGACAAAACAACAACCAGTCTACTAGCATCTATACACAGTGGACAGGGTGTCTTTCCTCCCAGATTCGTCATGAGGTAAATAGGAAACTTAACACTTCAGTCATTGGCACCGACTTCCTCCTTTAATCCCATCGCAGCCTTTTATTTATCTCGCTCCTCTCTTCTACGCAGGTCTCGCTACAGGTTATTTCATAACCGTGAGATACATAATACGTTTTCTCCTCATCTCTGTGGAGAATTTAAAACAGGGTTACATACAGCACACGGACACCCACGTTCCTTTACTCTCGACTCAACCCACCAGAACACATACCTCTATTATTACATTTGTAGAATTCTGTCCAGCTAATCTAAAAGCTAAATATGTGTGTGTAGAAGCCAAAGTTGTGTGCACTGCAAAGCAGCACATATAGGTTTTTTTGACGTGGAAGTCTTGGCCATCGCCGGGTTTTTCTAACGGTATGATAAATAGAGTGGTTTATTTCCTCTGTGAAGACCATGCTGAGACTAATTTACAAAATATTTTACAAACAGGCTTGATTTCCTCGCTTGAATCAGATTCAGCTGTCCTAGATTATTTTCTAAGATAATCCTCTCTCTCTCTCTTTCCCCCCCCCGAGCTTCTGTAACATGCCTTTAGTAGGTCAGTGCATGCTTACCTATGCAGTTTCACTGCAAAACGATGAGATTCTGCGGCGTCTACGTCTCAAGTCCTTCAGCTCTAACGCAATCAGGAGATCCTTAAAAACATGCCGAAGTTTTCTGGTTTTTGTTACAAAAAAAAACAACAGTTGTGCCAATATTACTTCCCCTACAAAAGAAAACCATTAAAAACTCATGCAATCCTAAAAGAATTGCCCAATATATTTTTTTTCCCATGATTAAAAAAATGCCTCTAAATATATTACAGCCAAAAAACTAGATATACACACAGACTGGTTCCAGCAGAGGTCAGTGAAGTCATTGGTTTGTTTGTTTTCTGTCCATTTTTCCCTCATTCAAAAAACTGCATCCGCACTATCGCTTTAAAAACAAGAAGTTATTCCACCAAGTTGGTTATTTTGCACAATCTTGAGTTGGTTTGAGGTCTTAAAAAGTCATCGGTTTACTGCAACCTGACCCAAAGTTAACTCAAGATTATGAAAACAGAGAACGTGAATAGAAACACGGGAAGATGGGGGGGGGGGGGGGGGGACAGAAAGAAAAGAGGGTGTTTTAGGGTGTTTTTTGGAGCTTAGTGTTAATAAAAGCGGTTTTGCAGGTTTTTGAACCTTTCTATGAAGGACAATGTACAAATAAAAAATAAGACACTTTACATTTACAAACAAATAAAAGTTGAGATATACAACAAAAAAATTACATTATCAAAAAATTAAAAAAAAACACAAAAGTTAACAAACGTAATAACTGGAATCTAGACTAGAGCTCAAGATTAGGAGCGTTTGTTAACCCAAACAAACTCAACAGAGGGTTCACCACTGATACTGATGGCAGCGCACATAGGTAAAATAATTATATATGTATACAATATACAAAAGCTACTCTATCAGTCAACGAAACGTTCCAGGGGGGGCTGACAAAGGAAGGTTGGTCGACTAGTTTTTAGTCTAGAAAGTTATTCGACAAGAACAAAGAGTCTCATCTAAAGCTGTCAGACATGATGTTTAAAGTAACAGAATAGCTTGCTGCAATAGTTGGACATTTTGAGTTAGATACCGCTTTCATGTATTAAAACTTATACGAGCGTTAAATATTAGGCTCTGGCTTGGAGTCGGGTTAGCTTAGCTTAGCACAAAGACTAGAAACGGGGGGGAAACAGCTAGCCTCGCTTTGCTCAAAAGGTAACAAAACGCACCAACTGTCACCTCGAAGGCTCTTTGATTAACACGTTACATCTCAGCTGTTGTAAAAATGACAATTCCCTGTTTTATGGAGGGTTACGAGTCTACAAATCAACGTTTTAACAAACGAGACATAATGTGTGAGCCATAGAAGTGATGGTGGGCAGACTTTGTTACTTAAGGACTGGATTTTGTGGCGATAATCATCAAACTTTCCTGAAGTACCTCTATAAGTGACAAAATAAAAATTGCTTAAAATGCAGCACATTCCTGTTTTTATACATGTTGGACATAGCTAGCTACTGTTAGCATAGTCACGATAGCGAGAAGCAAACAACCTGGTTCTCTGGTCCTGTTTGACCAGTAGAAAGAGGCCCTCTTGTAGCTAAGCTAAGCTAAGCTAACTGGCTGCTGCCTGGAGCCCAATAAATGATCACTTTTCCCCAAAATGTAAAACTATTCTTTTAAGGGATAAAACGTACCACCAAGGTTCTTTTTCAACTAGATGCCCTGAACTTTAAATCATTTATGGAATGACTTATTTTTAAAATATCTTAAAATAGTCCCAGTCGTTTAGCATTCAAATAGGCTTCTTTAACCACTTCCTACACTTTAAACTATTCCATCTTCCAAAAATAAAAAACGTGATTATGCGAGAGGAGGGAGGTGGTTTGGCAGTGGAGCTGGAGGATGACGATGAGGAGGATGAACGGATTATTAACAAACAAAAGAGCGTTGATTGTTTGGTGCCTTCGTTGTAGAACAATCCCACAGGGACAGACTGGTGATCCAGGTCTTTGCTGAGACCCGAGGTCCAGATGACACACGTAAAAAGGACGATAAGGAAGTGTTGGTGGGGGGGGGGGGGGGATAATAAAGTTAAGCAATATAAAAATACAATACCACAAAAAAAAGGAAACAGTACACCATTTTTTTTTTTTTTTTTACAAGTCTTCGTTATTGCAGACGTAATCCACGAGGTCTGTGACTCCTAACAGGTCGTCTTCGTCTTCCTCCTGCGGCGCCACCTCCTGGCCGACCTGACCGTTGGGCGCAATGGCAACAGCTGGTGTGGCGCTGATGTTTTTGGGTTGCTCCAGATGTGTGGCGAGGCCGGGGGCGGCGGCAGGCCGGCTGACGAGGCTCTTTATCGGGCTCTGTCCGTTGGTGGGCGCCAGCTCCGCCGGATTGCAGTCCACTTGGTTTGTTCCCTTTGACTCCTCGTCTGCTTTTTCAGCGGCTTTCTTCTCCTTCGTTTCCTCCTCCTTTTCCTCCTTTTCCTCATCCTTTTCCTCCTCATCCTCCTTCTCCTTTTCCTTCTCCTCCTTTTCCTCCTTCTCTTCCTCCTCGCTGTCGTCAGAGTCGATGCGGTTCACGCGTTTACGGACCGGACGGTCCTCCTCCGACGATTCGTCCGAGTCGTCGTCTGAGTCGTCGTCCTCGGAGGCTCTCCTGCGTTTGAGGGCGAGTCGTCGGCGCCGTTGCCGGGAGTCGTCCTCCGAGGAGTCGGCTTTCCTCTTCGGCCTCCGGTCCCTCGACTCCTCCTCGGAGCCTTTGGAGGAACTCGCTGTGGAGAAAAGAAAACAACCTTCAGCTTCAGCGTGAAGTTCTGTCACGATCACCGGGAGATCAACGTGCGACACAGCAGTGTGTGGAGTCAACGGTCCTCTGTAGCTACATTATTGAGCAACACTTTAAGACCGCCCACTTTTTAGTGGTTAATTAAAATGCATCTTGTAACTGTACAACAATCAAATATTCAAAGTTTCCCTAATAAATACGTCTCAGTACAGAAGCTGAAGACGCTCTAACTTTGGTTTCACTGGCACTTTAAAACGATTCACGTGGTTTCCTTTGTGATTATCTGTGGTAGTATTTGACACATTTTTTACTCTTAACCTTTATTGTTTTATTATTTTCAGCTTCCCTTTCATCTTTATGATGTTTAGCATTTTGGTATTTTAATACATTTCCCTTTATATGATGGATTTATTTAGTATGTTGATGTCACAACGGCAATAACTTGTTACTGTACATCCACGAAACACAAACAAACTCCTTTATAAACATCCATATCCAGATAGTGCTGAATACAGGTAAAAAATAAACAATTTAAAACATAATATTGTACAGTAGCTATCACATGACAAATGAGTGTAGCTTAATTTAAGGCTTGGTATGTATATCTAACACATATCGTGAGGTTTCATATCAAGAGTCTCTTAATGTCACTGTCCGTGGTGCTGAACACACTTTTTAAGCCAGCAGCTACTTTAGTTTGGACGGGACATCTTTCAGTTGGTAATTTTGTAATATAATAATCTGACATATGAGAAAAAGACTTTAGTACTAAATCTGTGTGTCTGTGACTGACCCTCGCTGTCGGAGCTGTCCTGGGGCCCTCTGGGCTTCATCTTGGACTGGTTGGTTTCTGCCTGCGAGCCTTCGGACTCGGACGTCTCGTGGTAGTTCACCCGCTTCTTCTGACTCCGCCGAGACCGCCGTCGACTCATGTCCAGATCACTGTCGCTGTATTCGCTGGAGCCTTCGGTCACTGGACACACAAAATAATAATAATAATAATAATAGACCATAAAAAAAAAAAAGTATAATTTGCTTAAAAACATTTAATAAAATGTACCTATTTCATCTTCATCCTCCTCGTCCGTTTCCTCCTCTTCATCGTCCGAGTACCCTCTCGGTCTTCGTCGCTTTCTGGAGCTCCGCCTCCGTTTCAGTGTCTTCCTGCGCCGCGAAGAATTTTTCCGCTTTCTGTCCAAGTCACTGTTGCTGTTCTCCGAGTCGCCTTCCGTGTCGTTTTCGGACAAGACAAACTCTTCTTCCGAGCTGCATCGAGACACGAACAAACGCGTTAAATGTAAATATTTGACGTGACAGAGTTCAGTATTCAGCTAAGAGCAAACCAAACTCAGATTTTATTTTATTAACTCACCTTTCACTGACGCGAAACTCTTCCTCACTTTCCTCCTCGTCCACCGTGCTGTCGCTGTCCAGGTCGTTCAGTCGCCGGCGTTTTTTCCTGCGCTGGCCGTCTGGAGGCGGAGGCGGAGGCGGCTGGCCGTTCTCTTTGCCCTCCTCTGCCTCCTCTGCCTCCTGAAGGATGGTGGACATGTCCTTTCCTCTGTGCCCCGTGATGTTGGCCATGTCTTTACCCCGACCAGCTCCTGTGAAAGCAAGAAAAACCTGCATCATTTTCTCAGGATCGTAAATTTTTCTTTTTTTACTAGATTATGTGACTATTTTTTGTCGTTTTTACATTTTTGTATGAATTTGTGCGCTTCAGGAGAAGCTGGTATGCTGATTTTGACATCAATCTTTCCATCTAACTCAATTGTTTTGGCATTTTTAACTTTATTTTGACAAACGGCAAACACAGGTCCCAAGGCCTGAACTGAAGCTGGTAAAATGCGGTTAATTGGCATGTCGCTGTAACCACTCGGCTCCTGAGGCGCTGCGTAGTACTTCCTCTAAAGACCGATAACTCATGTCCTCGTACCTCCGCCCTCTGCTTCTTGGATGTCTTCCTCAATCGCCTCCTCGATCGCCTCGTCGAAGTCATCAAATCTGTGAAATGAACATCAACAAAGACAATAAATACATTTTAATGTGTGGAGGAAGATATAAAACGTATAATAGCATCAAACAAGGTGCATTAAAGGTCTAACTAAATATATCAAACACTACATTCATTACTGCTATATGATTTCTTTGTATTTTCATCATATATGCTGTATCAGGTAATATACAGTATTCTTAGTATTGTATTATTACTGTACACTGCACATATATATTTGGACAGTATACTCTTGAATATATTTTTACTACATACCATATATTTATATAAACGTGAATTTCTTAGTCTTATATCATAAAATAAACCTTTTTTGTAGTTGTATACTTGTCAAATCATCTAAACAAGAACAATAAAAAAAAACAATAATTTACTTTTACAACATATTAGCACACCGACCTGTAGCTGATGGATTTCTTCGTCCTCGTTGACCTTCGACCCCAGCTCTTACTTCTCTTTGTTTCCTTCTTCTCTTTGATGATGATCTCCGGCTTTTCTTCCTCCACCTCCCCCTGAAAGGAGCGAGCGTTAGTCGTCTACCGTCAAACGTCAACGGGTTAATACGTGCTTTTGTTAGGCAAATGTGCAAACAAGGAACAGAAAAGGGACACAGACAAGGATACAGACAAGGATACAGAAAAAGGACACAGACAAGGATACAGAAAAAGGACACAGACAAGGATACAGAAAAAGGACACAGACAAGGACACTGACAAGGACACTGACAAGGGTACAGAAAAAGGACACAGACAAGGGTACAGAAAAAGGACACAGACAAGGGTACAGAAAAAGGACACAGACAAGGATACAGAAAAAGGACACAGACAAGGATACAGAAAAAGGACACAGACAAGGATACAGAAAAAGGACACCGACAAGGATACAGAAAAAGGACACAGACAAGGATACAGAAAAAGGACACAGACAAGGACACTGACAAAGGACACAGACAAGGGTACAGAAAAAGGACACAGACAAGGATACAGAAAAAAGACACAGACAAGAAAACAGAAAAAGGACACAGACAAGGATACAGAAAAAGGACACCGACAAGGATACAGAAAAAGGACACAGACAAGGGTACAGAAAAAGGACACAGACAAGGGTACAGAAAAAGGACACAGACAAGGGTACAGAAAAAGGACACAGACAAGGGTACAGAAAAAGGACACAGACAAGGATACAGAAAAAGGACACCGACAAGGATACAGAAAAAGGACACAGACAAGGGTACAGAAAAAGGACACAGACAAGGGTACAGAAAAAGGACACAGACAAGGGTACAGAAAAAGGACACAGACAAGGGTACAGAAAAAGGACACAGACAAGGGTACAGAAAAAGGACACAGACAAGGGTACAGAAAAAGGACACAGACATGATGCACTTACTGAGGGCGTGATGATGTTTTCAAGGCTGATTCCAACGTAAATGAGACGCTCTTTCCTGGAGGAGATGATAAACATTAAGACAGGTTTTCAACGTCAATTGGGTGCAATATGGATAATAAACAAAACAATACATGTCACTAAATGTAGCATGTGTGTTGGTAGCACTGAAAAGCTTTTACTGTGAAGGAGCTGAAATTTCATAATAAAAGATAAGATAGAACTTTATTAATCCCGAACAAAATTCTTGTGCCAGAGTTTGATCAATGATTACAACAGAAAAACAAATTAAAACCTAATAATTATTAAAAGAATAAACACCGACACCAGTGAATAGAATGAGTAAGGTAAATAAATAAATGTCTCACCTTCTCTCGGCCCGTTCCTTCTTTTTCAAAGCAGCGTCGAGGTTTGTGAGCTGCTCTTCTAGTTTGTCGCAGAGCAGCTTCTGCAGAGAGGATTAACGAGGGGAAACATTAGAACATATTTATGCATTTCTGTATAATCTCTTTAATATGTGGTGCTCTGACTGGTGCGTACGTGTTGACAGGGTGAACAGAACCACTCTCCGTCGGGGATGATCATGAGCGGAGGCCTCAGGCAGGCGGTGTGGTAGCCGCTGTCACACGAGTCACACAGCAAGATCTGGGAAATCAATCAATAAATCAATCAATAAAACCACCAGACCACATCTTCATTCATGCATTTCATGTTGGTAACTGAATATCGCTGGTATTTGGAGTGTTGGTCGAACTAAACAAGACATTTAAAGGACGTCAATGAGGGTTTCTGCAGATTATCGATGATTTAAAAGGATCTTAAAGTAATAGTTCAACCAAAAACACTAATTAGTACTCACTTCCCTGGACTCTCTATGGCTCCTGAAAAAGTTTTCTATCGAATAACACGATCTATTTCTATTTCTATACCGTACTGGATTTTCTCCTTGTGTCTTCTTAAAATCTATTTATTTGTCTTTGGCCTTGATAACTTGTTGATAATTGATTAGTGTGTTATATAGATATTTTTGTCCTAGTTCTATAAGTCTTCTGTCTCTTCTATCTCCCTCTTTCTTTTCCTTTCTGCCTGTGAATCACTTAATTAATCTGGTTACTTGATAAGTGAATGTAAACATAGGTTGGTACATGAATGAGGACCCACCAGCTCAGGGTGATTTGGAAGACCACAGTGTTTGCATGGGTCGTCGTTGGGAGGTAGGTCGTCGTCCGTGGACGTCGAGGAGTCCGAGCTTCGTCTTTCTCGGTTACGGTTCCGCCTCTTTCTGCTTCGCTCCACCTTGAAGTCTTCGTCGCTGTCGTCCTCGCTGTCGTCCTCGCTGGACTCCTCGGAGCTGTTGTCGTCCTCGGAGCCTTTCTTTTTACGGCGCGTTCGCGTGTTGGACCACCGAACCCTCCGTCTCTTTCTCCCCTTAAAGAAGCACAGCGTGGTGACTTTAGGAGGACCGCTCAAGAGATGAACAAAGTGGCTCTGTCCTTCTTAAATGCTTTTTTGTTTCACCTTCCAGGGGCCCGTTGGCTTCAGTTCAAAATGCTAAATAAGGCTGTATGTTTTGGGAAGTTAAGGCTGAATTTGTATTCAAACGTGGGGACATTTTCACCGAATGGTAGCCGGGATGAGCCAAACTCCATCCAGAAAACATGAATTTTAAAGTTCTTTGCTCGACGTCTTGTGGACGGACCTCACGAAACAAGAGTTCAGACTTTTGTTTACAGTCGGAATCATTATGAAGTTATTTCGGCATAAAACCACATTTAAAATCATTTTACTGCAATGAATTGCATGCAAACACCAGAGCATTCCTTCTATTTGATGAAACTTTCATAACAAACAAAAAGACGTAGATAGTCTTACCTTAGGTTTGGGCTGACCCTCCTGATCAACCTTTTTCTCTCTTGGTTTCTTTTGAACAGCTTTCACCTCCTCTTCCTCCTCCTCTTCTTCTTCTTCCTTCTCACCCTTGTCGTCTTCGTTCTTCTCGGCTTGAGACTTCTCCACCTTCCTGTCGTGGATCTCCACGGCCTTCGGCGTCGGCCTGGAGATCCTCGGTGATCTCCGGAGAGATCTCCCCGTGTTGGTGTCTGACTCAGAGTCTTGTCTCTCGTCTCTCTGAAGCTCAGCTTTCCTTCGGTGGCCTCGGGGCTTGATTCTCCGACAGGAAGTTAGAGTTCCTCCACCGTTCCTCACCTCTTTCTTCGCTACGGACTCCTCTTCTTCACTTTTACTTTTACCTTCCTCGTCAGCCGGTTCTTTGTCTGGACCGTCTTTCTCCGTTTCAGTTGAGGATTTGCCTTCGAGTTCTTTGCTCACATTTTGGGAACCGGATTTCTCCAATTTGGTCGATGTTTCGCTCTCTTTATGAGCACGTTTGTTCTCTTCCGTTTCATCAGCTTTTGAAAGTTTATCGGCGGTGGAATCTTTTTTCTGTTCAATGTCTGTGTCCTTTTTCTGTTCAATGTCTGTGTCCTTTTTCTGTTCAATGTCTGTGTTCTTGTCTGTGTCCTTTTTCTTTTCCTTGTCTGTGTTCTTGTCTGTGTCCTTTTTATTTTCAATGTCTGTGTTCTTGTCTGTGTCCTTTTTCTGTTCCTTGTCTGTGTCCTTTTTCTTTTCCTTGTCTGTGTCCTTTTTCTTTTCCTTGTCCTTTTTCTTTTCAATGTCTGTGGTCTTGTCTGTGTCCTTTTTCTTTTCAATGTCTGTGTTCTTGTCTGTGTCCTTTTTCTGTTCCTTGTCTGTGTCCTTTTTCTTTTCAATGTCTGTGTTCTTGTCTGTGTCCTTTTTCTGTTCCTTGTCTGTGTTCTTGTCTGTGTCCTTTTTCTGTTCCTTGTCTGTGTCCTTTTTCTTTTCAATGTCTGTGTTCTTGTCTGTGTCCTTTTTCTGTTCCTTGTCTGTGTCCTTTTTCTTTTCAATGTCTGTGTCCTTTTTCTTTTCAATGTCTGTACCCTTCTTCTGTTCCTTGTCTGTGTCCTTTTTCTTTTCCATGTCTGTGTCCTTTTTCTTTTCCATGTCTGTGTCCTTCTTCTGTTCCTTGTCTGTGTCCTTTTTCTTGTCCTTGTCCGTGTCCTTCTTCTGTTCCTTGTCTGTGTCCTTCTTCTGTTCCTTGTCTGTGTCCTTCTTCTGTTCCTTGTCTGTGTCCTTCTGTTCCTTGTCTGTGTCCTTCTTCTGTTCCTTGTCTGTGTCCTTCTGTTCCTTGTCTGTGTCCTTCTTCTGTTCCTTGTCTGTGTCCTTCTTCTGTTCCTTGTCTGTGTACGTTTTCCTCTCTGATAACGGACGCTCTGCTTCTGTATTTTTGGTTTCCTGTTCTGTTTCTGGTCTTTCGGTCTTTTTATCACTTTCTTTAGAGACGCGTGTCCTCTCAACAGCGCTGGATGGTTTATCTTTCCTTACAGAAGCTTCCTCTGTCCTACGTGCAGCCGAGTTACCCTCAGCTTTGTCTTCTTGTGGCTTTAAATGGTGTTTAACGGCTTCACAGTTGACCGTCTTCTTTACATCTTCAGGTGTTTTACTCTTCTCAGTCTCTCCAGCGATAGTCTCAGAGGACGCACCGGCTTTCTCCGTCTTCTCCTCCGCCTCTTTGACGCCATGTTGCTTCTCCGCCTCTTTGACGCCAAGTTGCTTCTCCGCCTCTTTGACGCCATGTTGCTTCTCCGCCTCTTTGACACCATGTTGCTTCTCCGCCTCTTTGACGCCAAGTTGCTTCTCCGCCTCTTTGACGCCATGTTGCTTCTCCGCCTCTTTGACGCCATGTTGCTTCTCCGCCTCTTTGACGCCATGTTGCTTCTCCGCCTCTTTGACGCCATGTTGCTTCTCCGCCTCTTTGACGCCATGTTGCTTCTCCGCCTCTTTGACGCCATGTTGCTTCTCCGCCTCTTTGACGCCATGTTGCTTCTCCGCCTCTTTGACGCCATGTTGCTTCTCCGCCTCTTTGACGCCATGTTGCTTCTCCGCCTCTTTGACGCCATGTTGCTTCTCCGCCTCTTTGACGCCATGTTGCTTCTCCGCCTCTTTGACGCCATGTTGCTTCTCCGCCTCTTTGACGCCATGTTGCTTCTCCGCAGGTTTACACGATGCGTCTAACTTCTTAATAACAGAAGAGCCAGCGCTCTCTTCAGCGTTGGATTTTCCTTCTGATTTCTCACCGGTTACCGGTTTCTCTGCCTTTTTAAGGACCTTGTGGACCGTCTCATCGCCGTCTTTTAGCATTTCTGTCTTTTTAATGACGGACGGTGAGTCAGCAGATTTCTTTGCGGTGTCCTTGTCTGTTGTTTTGATGACTCCTGGCTTTTCTTTAGCCGTAGATTTCTCTGCATTAGTCTCACGTGCCGCCGTTTCTTTAGCGTCACTCGTTCCCGTTTGCTTCGCCGCCGTTACATTTTCTTTCGTCTTACTCGACTGCGATGATTTCTTCTCTGAATCTTTTGACTCAACTTCTTTGCATTTGACTTTCTCTGACTCTCCGGTTTTATTTGACGCCTCGTCTATTGTACAAGACTCTTTTGTCGTTTCTTTTACTTTGTCTTGCTCTTCACGATTGGACGGCTTCTCCGGTGCATTGTTTACGTCTTTATTTAAAGGCGGCGGTTCTTTTGGAGACGCTTTCTTTCCTTTTGTTGCAGAGCTTTCCTGTTCTACCTGCACGTCTAGATTCTTTTGGCCCGAGTCTTCTTTGTTCGATGCGACTGAGAGCTTCTCTGCACTGCGAGCTTCATCCTTTTTACCCTTCGCGTCCTCCTCCTCAGTGATTTGAGAGTCCTTTTCTCTCTTTTCTACAGATTTACCTGCAGCCGCTTCAGTCGTCGGCTCTTTGTCGACATCTTTTTCTGGCGAATGACTCTGGGGACCTTTCTCTGACGCAGGCTGAACTTCTCCATTAACATTTAAAATCTGCGCTTTCTTAGTCTGTTCGGGAGTCGGGTCCGCTTTAGGAGCTTCTTTGACCTGAGACACCGCCGTGTTTTGCACTATGATGCCGCTATTCTTTTCAAAGTCTTCACTGAACTTCATCCCTCTCTTTTTCAGAGGGATTTTGGCCTGTTGGTCGTTCAGAGCTTGTTGAATCTCCTCCGCGCTGCTCTTCTTGGCCTCGTCGGCCTTTTCTGCTTTCACCGTCTCAGAGACGGGTTCGCTTGTTGTCGCCGAGCTCGTTTTAGCGTCCGACACCTCCATCGGCTCTTCTTTGATGCTCGGAGCTGTCGCACCGACATCGAGATCCTCCGCAGGTTTTCCTGAACTGAGCTCCGCTTCGCTTTTACCTTCGATGACGCCATTCACAGACAATTTGGCGTCGGAAGTTTCTGATTTTAAGTCGTCTTTCTGCGTTAGCTTCTCGTTATTCTCCGTCTTTGGTGAGACCGGACCGACGGCCTTGGTGGAGTCTTTGCTGTCTTCATCCGATGTGTCCTCGGCCTTTTTAACTTCACCTGTAACGTACATATGAAACAAAATCACACGACTGCTTTTAAATAACAGAGACTGGATTCTTTGATCCGGTTTGAATGTTTGGTCTCAAATAGTTCTGTGTTACTTTGTCAGTATTCAGAAAGCAGTCGCAGTTGTTTTAACAAAACAGAAACTGACAAAACTAAAAGTCTGTAAACAAGTGTAATGTAAAAGTCTGCTCCTCACCCTCAGGTTTGTTTTCTTGATCTCTCTTCAACAGCTCGGGGTCGATTTGTGTCTTCAGCAGAGCCAGAACCTCGGCCAAGTCGTTTCTATCTCTACAGGACGAACAGAGAGGATACATGTAATCACGTCTTAAAGTCCTCCGTCTTTATAGAAACCTCTTAAAGATCACTTCATGGACAGCGTATTTGTTGCTTACTTGACGATGCATTTCCAGGAGGACCCGTCCAGGTCGTCCTGCTCCTCCAGGTAAACTCTCACGTTGTCGTCCTGGTCCAGCTGGAACCAGTACATCTGACCGTCTTTGTCCCGGCCGATCGGCTGCAGGCGCATCTTGTCCGGCTCCTCCTCATTGATGGCGGTTTTGAACTTGACATTTTCGTCAAACTGACACTCGCACAAATACTGGCAGAGAGAAATACAACAACATCCGTCACTGAGACTCATAATTATCTTTCGTGGTTTGAAGTCTAACTTTCTTGGGTTCTGTGAGTGAAAGAAAGGTGAAATTAATTACAGTTTTTGATAAAAACCAGAGGATTCATAGTTATTTTGCTGGAGAGGTCGTCCCACACGGAGCAGCCCAGTTTAAATTAAAAAAGGGACGCATCGTCTAATCTGGGGTACAACCCTTTATGTTTTTTAACCTGACGGTTTTCTCCAACAGACTCCGACACATTCAGGCAGCAGAGCTTCAGGTTAACGGGCAACTAAAAACCCTCATTTAGACGCTTACTGAATACGTTGTACACGAGTCCAAAGAACGCTTCTAAAAGCAGAAAAACATCGGCATAAACCACGTGTGGTAATCGTAAAAATGCTGTTAATGAATTCAGAATATTGTCAAATTCTGAACATAAGTGGAATATTGGTGAGCATGTAAAACATGGTCAACGCTCTGTGGCTCTGGTCCATTTCTTACTTCCAGAAGCTAAACCACGGCTTCTTTCTCTAATCTGCATTAAAAAAAGGAAAATGAGTCTAAAAAAGCAGAAACAGAATAAAAACCAGCGTTCTTACTTTAAGTATCCCCGTCTTGCACTCCGTCGACAGCTCCTTGTATCCGTGTTGTTCGAGTTCCCACGCCCACGTTGTGTTGAACTCTTGACATATCTGTAAAGAAACAGAGATTTAAATCAGACACGAACAAACATTACATCTGAAACCATTCATTGGTCTTCTGATCGTCTGCTCGGTGGACAACGTCACGCTGAGGTGATGACCTCGACTATTACTGTAATTATAAGCTGGCTTTTAATCGACAGTTTGAGCCTCATGATGGTGAAATGAAGCAAACATCTATATTTTCCATAAGTATAATGGATCAGATGACTAATGTGTGATGTCATTATCACCAATCTCGGCTCTTTAAGCCAATTGTTTTGATTCATGTAGATATGAAGGTCTCATTCTAAGCTAAAGAAAACACCACGAGTCTTAGTTTAAGGAGATTATACACAAATGAAAACACAGTTATGAATATTATATTACATTTCTCACAAATAGATCCCCGAAAATCCTACAAACTGTCCCTTTAAATTCATCCGGTGAACAAAAAACACGACTAAATGAGCTGCTGGATGTGTGAACAGAGCAGTTTTCTTCATAAACAGTGAAAATATATCAGATGTTTGTTGGTTTTATTTTTGTACCAATCCGCCAAAAATATGACTTTCCCCCAAAACCAACTGTTCTATTACACTTTCATACACGTGTATCATGTTGAAATGAACATAAAAGCTCAAAGTTAATCACTTACCTTCACTAAATACTTCTCCCATCGGTCGGCTGACACAGACTTGCCGATCTTCCTCAACAGCTTGACGTGAAGATCGACGAGCAGCTTTGGAACTGAGGAAAGATTACAGACACTTTGTGTTTATTAAGTTTAAACACATTTTAAATATAAAGTAGCTCCAGTTACACACACAGTAAATAACAGGGACAGAAATCATTAATCAGCAGCTGGTAATTGTTAATAAAATGCTTATTTACAACACACATAACAGCAGATTTCACAACCGTAAACCTCCTGAAACATTGTTTTTATTGATAATCAACATCCTGATGAGCACTCTGAGCGTATCTTGGTTCATATTCACGTTATTCTATGATTCAGTCACTAAACGTATCAGATAAATGAAGACGCAGCGATTTTAAAGCTTTTATCCAGCAGCAGGTTGTAACTTCAAAAAGATGTTTTTGTGATCCAGCAGAAGAAGAACGTCTTCACAGAAAGATCTAAATCTAATATCTCCACAGACTGGATTTAACGTACGTTTAAAGAAGAAGAAGAAGCACAGTCTGTGGAAATATTGGATAATAAAGATATTATCATTAGTCTGCAAAAGATCTGACATTGTGTTCAATAACGTCTAGTTTTACCATCAACAATATAAATACTAAGTTATAATAAATATTGATTTAAAGTGGAGTATTTCTCCAAAATGGCCGCTGAAAATAACGCTGTTTGATCAATCAATAATAATCATTTTAATAATAATTTTAACCAAATGAAGAATCTTTCATTTTCAAACATTAATATCTCCATAAGTTTACATATTCTTGCAACCAAATTTAGTTTCTGCGTAGTATTAATATAGTTTTGTCACATCTAGAAGTAATTTGGTTCTGCATTAAATGTAAGTGCCACAGATTTAATTAAATGTAGCTTCATAAAGTTGAGCTGAAAAATCCACTTTAACATATTTTGAATGAATATTTTCCAAAGACGGATTATTTAAAATATTTTCTATTTTAAATATATACAATACATTTTATATTAGCCCATCGTTTTTTTTTATATATTTAGTTCATTTCTTATCTTATTTTATCTTATTTTGAAAGCTTCCACCGGAAGTCATCACCATCACCCGGTGGCTTAACGGAAGCTGAGCAAAACCACTACATGGCACAAAATATTTTAACTGTTAAATAAAGTGCACAATCGCGTGCCCGCCAGAGATGATGACATCCTCGCCAATTAAATACCAAACTCCACGACGTGTTGCACGAACAATCGCCATCTTTCACCGCTTCAACATAACTACTATCGACACACAGATCTTGTCTTGTGTTGTGTTACAAACGGCAGATAAAAGGCTGGAGGAGAAACAATTAAGCCCCATTTCAAAAAGCTACAAAAGTGAGAGAAAACCTCAAGTAATTCGGTGGGTTCACACCTGAATAATCGTTTTATTTACGTACAGACGCGTTTCCCGCTTCGAGTAACGGCTCTGAGACGCGGGTGAGTTACATTTAAGGTTAGAAAACCACACAATAACACACAACTAAGCTAACGTAGCTGCTAGCATGCTAGCACGGTATCATCAACGGTTCAAGTCTCTCCTCCTCCGCCGTTCAGCAGCTGGGTGTCTCGCGGGCCCTTACCTGAGGATGTGTCCTGCAGGTATCTCTCCAGCTGCGGGAAGGTGAGCTCCGGCAAGTCCAACAGCACTCCGTACCGCTCCAGGAAGGAGCAAATCACGGCGTAATTTGGACACAACCCGGGGGAAGAACTCGCCGTTGCCGCCGAGGCAGCCATCTTTTTCCACACCAGTGTCAAGCTAGCCGGAATAGAATACAGCACTTCCGGTATTAACAAAATAAAGCGTTGATCGAAAGATGTTTTTTTTGTTCATCTTTTTGTTATTGTTTTGAAGTCACAGAACTGTAAATCACAACTTTTTACTTTTTATTTTATATTCATACTGTACAGAATGCTCCTCCTGTTTTAATACATGGTAATCTATACAAAATGTAATATATTTAATTTAACTCAAACTAAAGTATCATACATCAAACTCTGTAACACCAAAGTACTTTTCTGTAGTTTTTATAGTATTTTTGTTATATAGTAAAATGCACATTTGCTCATAATTTTTAACTCATTCATGACTCATTTGTAATTTGCACCTTTTCTCTAATTATTTACCGTTTGTTTAATTTGTATCCACCTTTTTTTTTTGTAGTTATTTAACAAAACTAATATTATACGTTATTTAAAAGACATGTTTCACAGGTTTGAGTCGGTACCTTGATTATAGTTTAAATAACACTTTAATAGATCAGACAGGATTATATAATCTGGATTATTCTTCAGGGGTTTTGTCACATTTCACCAGAAAACTTTTATCTTTGTACATCTCTAAACCACGTGGAGGAAAAGTACCTTTTGTTCTGCTCGCGCCACCAGCAGAGGTCAGTGTTGAGTCACTTTTAAACATTCTAACAGAATGAAGAAGACTCTGAATCAGTTATTTAATTCTCAACTCTACGGAGGTGTCTTTTAGAAGTATTCCCAACCTTTAGTTTATTTAAGATGCTTTAAAGTCTAATTATTTGTAATCTTTTCCTTTTGTCTCCTCACTAAATCTATTGTAGCTTCACTTTACGTCGACCTCGATGAGATTAGTTAACTATATTATTTGTAAATACACATTTGTCAGTAACATCACATATCTCTCAATCTCAGTAAATATTTTTAGTAAATGTACCATCATCGGTTTGTTTTTTTAGATATTGTAAAGTGCTGTTTATTATCTCCATCAATTGATTAATTGGTTTGTAAAAATAGTCTAAAATGTCGACTTAATGTTAACTTATTGTTCCAGTACTTGTATAAACTTTCTTTAACAAAACATCTTATTTTATAAACTCTTCATATATGTTTTGTCTGCAAACCAACATAATAGCATTACAGTACACACAGTGCCAAAATTATATATACATATATGTATATATATTATTGTATACAATTATTAATTAAATCTTAATTTATGAAGTACCTTCAGCTGTCAGATAAATGCAGTGAAGTAAAAAGTAATATTGTCTTTTGAGATGTAGTGGAGTAGAAGTATACAGTAGCAAATCAAATGTAAATACTCAGGTACAAGTACCTCAAAGGTGTACTTAATTACACAGTTGAGTAAATGTACTCATTTCACCACTGCTCTGTCTGTATGATGTATTATGGTCTGTAAATTAGTGGCGCACGATGCAAAAAACGTTCGACTTCCGAGGATAAATACTCAGATGAAATGACCCGGATCTTCGCATTAAGGGGCCCATAGAGCATGCGCACTAGAGCTTTTTATTTAGCCACGCCCCCCAGCCCTCCGTCCGGCTCCAGCTTCGTTCTCATTCACATGAACGGAGGAAAGAATTCTGTTTGTAGTGCATTTAAAAAAAACTTTTAGGGCAAAATGATTTAAATAATAGATATTAATGTGTTTGTGTTGGGAAGTTGATTTACATCAAAATAAATTATCTGATTAGTTACTTGATTAAAAACCAAAAGACAGAATAGAAACACGAATGCAGAGCGTTGTTTCATTGAAGCTATCTTTATTTCACATTTATTTGTACACAATAAATACAGTTAAACATCCACTGGTGTGTAAATATGAGGCAGAGCTTCCTTTGTGAAACGTGGGCAGTTTGTGACTGAACTTCAGATTCAGACTAAACATGGAGTCACGACCAGAGAGTTAACAACTTCTCTGTGGGGGGGCGGGGGGGGGGGGGGGGGGGACTACAGTCTGACGACTATACGTTTGTTTTTAATACAACAGGGTAAAAGCAAACTTCAAAAATAAGTTTGATGTCATTCAGATCTCAAGGAGATCAACGAGAACACAGCAACGTGGCTGACAGATATCTCCTTTTCCTCTCATCCAATTCTACTAAAAGGTTTAATAGTTTGTTTTAAATTCTAACTCTAAAAACAAGAAGCGGTGCTGTTATTTGTACAGATATCCATCTCCAAGCTCTCTGTAAACTATCGGTATTTCAAAAACAATACGATCAAAAAGGTTCTCAATCTCAATCAAAGACACTACGACGGCTATTTAAGGCTAAATAACGCAAGACAAGTATTTATACCAATATAGCTGGTAAACAAAACGTCAAACAGGAAATACTGAACAAACAACGTAGTATCCACAATACTGAAAAGGAATAAGAACACATCAAAAAGTGCTTCACTATGACAGTATAGATTCTTTTATTTTTACTTGACAGCTAGAAGCTCAGGATGTTTTCCTCCTTCAAAATAAAGGCTTAAACTGCACATACCTCAGTTTAAACTGCACATACATCAGTGTAAACTGCACATACCTCAGTTTAAACTGCACATACATCAGTGTAAACTGCACATACCTCAGTTTAAACAACTGCACATACCTCAGTTTAAACAACTGCACATACATCAGTTTAAACTGCACATACCTCAGTTTAAACTGCACATACATCAGTGTAAACTGCACATACCTCAGTTTAAACTGCACATACATCAGTTTAAACTGCACATACCTCAGTTTAAACAACTGCACATACCTCAGTTTAAACAACTGCACATACATCAGTTTAAACTGCACATACCTCAGTTTAAACAACTGCACATACATCAGTTTAAACTGTCACCAACTGCAACCTTCTCCTCAAACCACCAGCAACCGTCACTGGCTTGTATGGAAGCTCATTACCGTCAGTAAACAAAACAATTAAAAAGATCCTGTGATTCTATTATCAGAACTTTACCTTTGCATCTCAAAATAATGATTTGTTATTAGAAACTTATTTTTAAATACAAACTTATTTTGCGACACCAAGTCTTTATTTTGAGAAAGTATCTTATTGTTTTGAGAAAATTTGCAATATTTTGATAAAGTTTCAATTTTTTTTGACATTTTGAGTAATTTTCTTGAGAAACTAACTCATTATTTTGAGAAAGTTTCTAATTATATTGACAACATTTCTCATTTTTGAGATACATTTTCTTAATATTTTGAAAGAGTTTCTCATTTTGAGATACTAACTCATTATTTTGAGATACTAACTCATTATTTTGAGATACTAACTCATTATTTTGAGATACTAACTCATTATTTTGAGATACTAACTCATTATTTTGAGATACTAACTCATTATTTTGAGATACTAACTCATTATTTTGAGATACTAACTCATTATTTTGAGATACTAACTCATTATTTTGAGATACTAACTCATTATTTTGAGATACTAACTCATTATTTTGAGATACTAACTCATTATTTTGAGATACTAACTCATTATTTTGAGATACTAACTCATTATTTTGAGATACTAACTCATTATTTTGAGTGAGTTTCTCATTACAATGACTTACAGGATCTTTTATTTTGTCAGAAGGTCTTCCATCGTATAACATTAGCGTCATAACAACATTTCTAGATCGTTATTTTACAACACGAGAGAGAAATAAAAAGTTAGACTACGTACGCACTACGTTTCTCCCTTTAGGGTTTTCTGAGCATTCGGTGCAAAGAAAACACAA
The DNA here is from genome assembly GCA_032191485.1 of Leptoclinus maculatus. NCBI lineage: Eukaryota > Metazoa > Chordata > Actinopteri > Perciformes > Stichaeidae > Leptoclinus > Leptoclinus maculatus. Next base: position 2,536,191 of record JAVDOI010000008.1, on the reverse strand, counting down.
GAAGCAGGTTTTATAATGAATCAATAAAAAGATAAAAGGATCTTTCTAAGAGATTCTCCCTACTGACATAACAATCACTCAGATAAAATTGCCACTTTTCCCTTGTTTGTGTAACCGAGTACAGTTACGTGTGTTGGAGGAGAGGACCAGCCTCGTCCCTGCTGGAGTATCATTTCTATTTTTGATTTTTGATCGAGCGCGTGGAGACAACCAGACTTTTGGTTTTGTGTCGACGCTTCGTGTTCTCAACATGCTGCGATGTCGATGACGAAGTTGTGAGTTGTTGCATAGAAGAAATCCAATCGTGAAAACTCTCAGGAGCAACACAGTAAGTGATATAGTGAGGAATAACTGGGCGATATGGTTTAAATCCTGATTAATCCATCAATAATGACACTTGTAGAGCGCTGCAGTCACATGAGAAACAATAAAATACGTTTTCTTATATTTCCGACTTTGTATCTCACGACTTCGAGGTTTTGATCACAGCGTCCGATCGATGGAACTATAGCGGTTGATACGTACTCTTAATATCGATGAGAAGATTGATATCACTCTCATGTGCGTACGGTAAATGTGAAGCTACAACCCGTTAGCTTAGCTTAGCACAAAGACTGGAAACAGGGGGAAACAGCTAGCCTGGCTCTTTTCAAAAGGTGTAAAATATCTGCGAGAAAACAAGTTGAAATTTGTTTTTAAATCGTGCAGCAGACAAGATTTGTTCTGTTTAAAAAAAGAGTGTATCTGCGCGTTCTCTTGCTACAAGTTTGGTGCCGTAGCGATTCCTCGCACTGCTAGTTGTAGCAAACATGCTACAACGCGCTCAATGTTTTCACTTTAACACGTTATCTCTCTACTGTATTGTAGAATCCTGGTATTATCTGCCAGTTATCACTAAATCAGTTACTGTGAGCAAAGAAACAGGATCTGAACACCAGGACTGAGATCTGAAGATGTTAACAGCAGATACTATATCTTGTTGTCAGGCGTGTAAGATGATTCACGTCCAGGTAGAAGAGGCGGACAATATGGAGAACAGTTAAGAGAAAAGGCACAATATTCCTCCACAGCACACTGACCCTCGTGAGGCCTCCGGGCGTCTTCAGGGGGCCGATGTTTCCTCGGGTTTCCTTTGGGAGTTTGTTTAGAGGCAACAGAGCCGGGAAGACCCGGCTGGTTTAAGAAGAGCCGTCGATGTCGTCGATGTCGTCGCCGCCGCCAGGGTGCCGACCGACCGACCGGCGTCACACCAGCGTGATCTCCACCTCCTCCCTCCTCTTCACCTGCCCTCGAGGATGCTGCTTAGGAGGAGGAGGAGCAGCACGGACCTGAAGACAATCAATCAATCAATCAATCAATCAATGGCTCGATTACAAAGGCAACTAGTTATTAGCAATATGTTAATATCTGTATTTTACTTGAGTGTATATTTAAGTTGATGTTGATCATTATCATGTATATAAATACACTTTTTTTCTATAAAAAAGTCTGAAAATGGTTCGTAAAATATGGTAAATAATAAAAAAAATCTTAAAATATATCCGAAACATATGAAGTAAATATTTGAAAAAAAAGTAAAAAAATGCCTGAAAAAATATCCAAAACATATATTAGTATAAAATGTGAATAAAATTTGAAACATTTCCGAAAATGTCAGAAAATTGAGATGTTAATGTATTTTACAAAAAGTAATTCTTATGTAAATGTAATATCTTTCAATAAAACAAACTACACATACAAATAATATAAACATTTTTTGCACTTATTTATTGTGAATGAAGCAGCATAAACACACTGTGGCACCAGCAGAGAGTCAGTTCACAGCCACGAAGTTTAGAATATAACTTTAAAATTAACTTAAACAAGAACATAAATCACTGAGACAGTAAAGAAGATAAAAAAGTGATGATAAAAATACCAAATTAAATGTTTATGTTGGATGAAATGTTATTTATTTCAGGGACAGAAAATACTATGAAAGCAAACCTAAATATTTGATGGTTCCGTCTTCTCTAATGTGATATTACATGAATGTAATGCGAGTGTTGGCTCACCGGTCGGATGGTGCCGGAGCTGCTCTCTGGGTATTTGGGAGGTTGAGTGGAGCCTTGGACCGGACCTGCAGACAGCAGCGGACACACATCACCATCACTTTACCTTTCACTGCTGCGTCAAAACTCATGACTTTAACTCAAGAGCTCTTACTCTGAAAGGGGCTTTTGTGCGGCGCCGGCGGCGGCCTGTGATGTCCGTTGTGATAGGAGGGCGGTCGGCCAATGGGAGACGCCGTGGCGCTGCAGGGACTGGACAGAGGGGAGGACACGGTGGGCGTCTGAAGAGGGCTGCTGTGGAGAGGACCCGGCTGGAAGGGACTGAGAGGGGATCGGTCGCTCTGAGCCAGAGGAGACGGGGACGCCTGGAAGAATTTACACAGCGATGACGAACACAACGCAACACCAGGTCTGTCAACTTTCTTTAGGCGAGACTTTGTTTGTGATGCACTCATCAATTTAAACAAACCAACCAAATCTCACGACATATACATTTGTTCTGCAACAAACCAAAACAAACATGTAGATGGAGCATTTTCAATTTCTCTGACGCATGTGTAACAGTGTTACGTCACATTTCTCAGACTTCTCCTCAGCATCATCGTACCTGTGAACTTCCATCTCGTTGTCCGTCTCCGTTCTCGCTGCCGCCGGTGAGATCCTCCACCAGAACCGCGGGGAAAACGCCGACGACGCCGTTAAACTCTCCCTCCCAGAAGCCGTCGTCCTCGTGCGTCTCTCTGCTCAGGATGCGGATGATGGCGCCTTCGGGGAACGACAGCTCGTCCTCCGTCTGTCCCGCGTAGTCGTACAGGGCCTTCGCAAATGACACTGAAGAAAGAAAAGGAGGACAGGTTGAGGAAACCCACGACTGAAATACAAACGCATCTCTGAAAGCATGTATTGAAGTAGGAGGCGTCCCTCACCGCTGGAGTCTCCGTTGACGGAGCCGGTTGCCAGTTCGGTTTCCGGCTCGGTGGAGTTGCTGGAGGAGTGAGATCGGGCGTCCAGCGCGGCTAAAGCCTGCAGCATGCTGAGCAGGCTGTTGGAGGAAGGAAGCTGCAGGTATTTCTCAGGGACGTAGCCCACCTGCCCGCCGCGGTTTCTGGCCTGGAAATGCAGAAAATATAAACTGATGTCAGTGATGGATGAAAAGTTCTAAAACCAGCAAGAAGTTCCTGGTGATTTTAGTCCCAGTTCTACTTTTAAAAAGCAACTAAAAGGTTCCTTCAGCCCGTTGTTGTCTGTGTTCTATGGTGGTCTAAAGACCTGAAGAAGTAAACACTCTATTTATATATTTAACTTAATCTAGACCCTGTAGTCGAAACACAACGAGTTCCTCATAAGGTTCCAAATCCCGAGGAGGGGAAAGTCAAAAAGGGGCCAAAAATCGCCTAAAAAACCCAAATGAGTTGAGCTGAAAACCCTGAAATCTGAGTCTACGGCTTCAACAACATGAATGTAAACGTGGAGCACCTTGACCCAGTCCTCCATGTCTCCGTCATCTATGACCTCCAAGATCTCCTGCTCCTCGATGGTCAGTTCGTCCGGCTGAGACGCCTGGAAACACGGAAACAGATCAGAATTGACGGTTTACAGACATGATTTACAACAGCAGCTCCACTGAAGGCCACGAGGTGCGTGTATCCCGTTGGTACCTTGTAGGAGTAGAGCACTTTGCAGGTGAGGGGATAGTTCTTCAAAGTACTGGAGGGGCTGGAGCTGCTGTCGTCCAACACCTCCCCGCTGTCCTCCATCTCCTCCTCGTCCTCTCGCTCCAAATCTGCCGTCCCCTGCAGGAACATGACAGACATCGCTGGGGTCACTCGTATGCTCACCAATAAACATACAATGTTAAAGTCGTGCGCGTCTGAGGGTCTTACAGAGAGCGAGGGATCGTGGGTACCGAGGTTGTTCCAGCGTTCGTTCTCCAGCTCCTCCATCACCTGGTTCATCGCGCTCTTCAGCCACGTTTCCACCGCGACGCCCGCCTGCCTCAGCAAGTCCAGACGGGCCTCTGCTTTCACTTTCACCGTCTGCAGAGTGAGAAAGGTGGTTAAAAGTGTTATATTGAACCTCGTAACATTGCTGCCTTTTTTAAGACACATAAAAGCTTTTTAAATTCAACAGGGGAGGTTTTTTACGGACGCATTTCATATCGTATTCGACGCAGACTTTATTTCAGGCATCTAACCAAAAATCTATTAAAAATACTCATCGACTTTGAGACCACAAAGCCGACTCCTCTCCAGGTTTTAGGTCCTGCAGCTCGATTTAGTGTTGTTCTATATTCAAAGTGTATTCAGTTGAATGGCGCTCTCTTCTTGGACTTTTTGTTTTTGTCTCGTCTCATGACTTGGTCTCAGTTTAGGTGATCTTCACTTCAACACTGCATTTGAGCTTTAACTAACGACTATCTTCATTATCGATAAATCTCGTGATTATTGTCTCGATGAGTCTATAAAACCTTAGAGAACATTTTAAAAAATTGCAGTTTTAGACCATAATCTGTGTCGATTCATCCTTTTAACCAGCAGGGGGAGTACTGAGGCCACTTTAAGTAACAAGACACTGATGGAGAACACAGACACACACACACACACACACACACACACACACACACACACACACACACACACACACACACACACTGTACCTCTGCCCTCCGTAGACTCTGCCTGGCCACCTCCATCTTGGTCTCCAGCTCGCAGTTGTTCTGCTCCGATGATTCCTGCGTCCCGTATCCCTCCAGAGCCTAAAAACAAACAACAACAAACATCAACAAATGAATAAAAACACAGAAGGGAAACTGTTGGGAGAATAAAACCATTAAATGATTGAATGGGATCGAGAGTGACTCATTTCCTGTCTAATGGAAACGGTTTGATTCTGGTTTACTGGACAAACGATCGCTTATCTTCACCCTTTGACTTTCACAATAAAACCAGTAAAAGGTTCAGGAGAGGTGATGAAGAGGAGGAGGTCTTATCATGAGTTGTGTTGCTTCATCACATGGTGGATGATTTTATGATCTACTTTACATTTAAAAGATAGACGTGAGATCATGTGTGTGGATCCTTTAAAAGTGATTTCCAGAAGTCAGGTAGAGGATCCAGGACTTTGTCAATGTCTGCACTGAACCGGGTACAAACAGATGTTCTGTCTGCCAGAAACCTTCTGCATTTACATCTGAAATTGCACAATTTTGCGTCTCACCGTGAATTAAAATCATTTCTACAGAAACTCTTGACGGCTGCTGATGTTTTGAGGTGTTTTAAATGTGTTATCTGTGGATCTTTCCTGGTTGATTAAAGGTTAAAAGCCTTCTGTAATGTGATGTAACACAATAAAACATTAGCGTTTCTTCCATCACAGTCATCTTCCCGGTGTGTTGTTTTTCCAGCGCAGAAGGAAATGATGACAGAACACGATGACGTGTTAAATATTTGATTAACAGATTTATGTCCCGACTACTTCCTCGTGGAGCCAAAGGACAACGTTGTGTTCTTTACTTCTTAATGAAAAGCTGCAGGAATGAGTCCGAAAACCTGGGAATGATTTTTGCACTTCCGGTTCCCTCGACTAGAAGTCGATGTTTGTCGTTTTTTTTAAATGTGTTTTTGGTTGAATACCTGAAATCAGGTCTGTGTTTAACACAAGCTGAAGATACATCAGTAAATACCCCTTGATGGTGAACCTAGAAGCTTTTTAAGTGTCTAAATGAGACGATTCACGCCTCATTAAGTGCTGTTTCACTGTGAAGATGATCTTCCTGAACATCTCTTCCACAATAATCCACTGAATCCCTTTTTCTTCAGGGATTCAGAGCGATGTTATCTTCCGGGGTTGGTCTACTAAAGTACGTCATCCCGTCACGTCTCCATAACGGGACAGGCTTTTAAACACAAGTCACAGATCGGCAAACTATTTCATATATACGTGCGACACTGTGACCATCATACATCGCATTTTGCACAAAAACAAACCTTGTGATGAACCACTAAAGTTCCTCAAAGTAATCTGCAGACGATCCTGCACAATCCTCCCTGTTAAACGCAGTAATAGCATCTTATTTCTACTGCACCAGACACGATGAACAGTGTAGAATAAAAAGGTGCACATTTGATTTAGTGACGACTTCTCTCCTTCGGTGTGATGTGGTTCTCACCCGCTGAGTGTGGATGACGCTCTTGTACTCTCGGGCCACGCGACTCGCCCACTTCCTGGCCTCTTTATCCAGACTGTGCTCCTCCGACGTCCCGCTCTCCTTCTGCAGCTGCATCACCTACAAAACACACAGAGAGAGAGAGAACGACATTTAACCGAGGTATCGGAGAAACTGTGCAGTCTATCAAACTGATGGTTTATGATTAAAATTAATTGGAGTCAGACTAAGCAGCCTTGGAACTTGGATCATTGTCCAAATAATACATTTCCTGCAAATTACCTCACGTAGAAACACAATTAATTCTTTGTGAAATGAATGTTTCCAAAATAAAGTCTTGCTTAAAGCACCTTTAAGAAAAGACCTTTAAGAGGACCTTGTGGTCAGAGACAGAGAAACACCAGTGTAACTTATGTGTTTAACCTTGTTTTTGAGGCGTCAATGTGGCAATTTCCTCTTTACATATTACATGGAGCTAGTTTTTAAAAAGTGCTCTGTAGGAAAGAGACACACACACACACACACACACACACACACACACACACACACACACACACACACACGCACACGCACACGCACACGCACACGCACACGCACACGCGGAGCTGGAATAGAGCATTTACCAGTGTTCATTCAGCTTAACGCTGCAGGCTGCATTTATGTTGTACATCATCGTCATCATCAAGGAAACATATTCATCTGACTTTTATTTATGAACCCCAAAGTCCAAAACCCAGCTGGCTCTCAAATATGAAAATATATATATATATATATATATATATATATATATATATATATATATATTTATTAACACTGAGAGACATTGAAGAGCCAACAGCTTCACTCGGTCCATGGAGGCATGTTGGTAAGTCAAATAAAAACCTCACAAACTCTGATGTTTACTGGGGATGTTTCTGATGGCTGTAAATGTTCAGCAATCACACTTTACTGAAGCTGAAATATATAAAATCTATACATCTATGTCCAGCTGCGATTCTAATGTCACTTCATCAGATCAGATTTTTAAAAGGGATAACCTGAAGATGGATTTCTATTTCAGGGTTAAGGGATTACGTCGTTCCTACAAGTGTGTTAAAGCTGCATTCTCTCTAATGTCCACCAGGGGGCGACTCCTCTGGTGGACATTGTATAGAAGTCTATGAGAAAATGACTCTACTTCTCTCTTGATTTATTACCTCAGTAAACATTGTAAACATGAGTTTATGGTCTCAATCTCTAGTTTCAAGTCTTCTTCAATACAGCATGATGTTCATTTAGTACATTATGGTCCATTTAGAGTCAAACAGACCATAAAGCAGGGGATGCTTTAGGGGCGGGGCTACCTTGAGCATATTTTGAAGAGTGGACAATTGCGTGAATCGCAATCATTTTAAGCGGGATAATTGTGACATGAAATGTTCATATTGTCCCATGCTTAATGGGGATTATAATTAAAGCCTCAAACGGCTCGTTAACATATGATCCACATGTTTCAATCAATCAAACTTTATTTGTAAAGAACTTTTCTTACAATGCTGACGAGCCGTGTGGACCGAGAAAACAACAGATAATGCAAAAAAATAATAATTTTTATAATAATAATAATTATTTAATAATAATTTAACAACTTGAGACCAATGCACGCGAGATAATAAAATTATAAAAATGTAATAAAATAGAATTAAAAGCTATAATAACAGCAGTAGCCATAAAATAGCGTAAAAAAGAAACAAAAAAAACGATTTAAAATAATAATAAAATAGAATAAAGTTGCATTGCGGTGCTGTTGTCGACAGGTGACGTGTAAAAAAAGATAGCATTTCATTTTTCGATTTTTACTTTTTATTCTTGAAGAGATTTTAAGATTGAAACAAGTCCCTAAATTGTGAGTTAGGAGGTTTCCACATGACAACAGCAGTGTGTGCATGGAGGCCCACTCACAATGCCTCCTTTTCACAGATGGGCCGTTCACAGGATCCCTCCCCTCCCAGTTCAGCTCTATTCCTTTACCGGATCCCTCTGTCTGGTGCAAGTGGTATGGGGAGGGAGGGAGAGAGGGAGGGAGGCTCTCTCTCTCTCTCTCCACCACTAATGTTTTCTTTAGGAACAGGCTGCTGCTTGTTTGACTTCCAACGAAAACAACGCCAGTATTTGCAGTTTGAACAAATTGTCCAGTGTTGTCCGGCAGGAGGACGAGAGCGGAGGAGGACGGCCTCGGAAAGACGCGCGTGTGACACCGACCGCGATGCATTACATTCATGCGCCGCAGCCGACCAAACACCTCGGGCAGATTTGCACACCAAGGTTCTCTTAAAAGTGAAGATTTTTGACGTTTATGCAAAAAATTCTCCATGAAGAAGTGTGCAAAGCTGTAATTCAGAGCAGACTGCACCATGACTCAAGTGGGATTTCATGTTGTGCGATACTGAATTTCACACGCAACACTCTAATAGCCCCACGTGTTGGGGCAACACAGCTGGTAGAGCAGATTTTGACAAGATCACAGCAGGAGATTCAGACAGAAAGCAGCGCAAAGCAGCGCAGCACCAAAGGGCTGCTGGGAAACAATAAAAATACAATCCAGGAAGTCCAGTTGAAGTTATAGAGCCATTCATTTGAAGGATGCCAAAACACTCAACAGCGGTTTACAGTATAAAAACCATGAAGGATTTCATCACAGTGCTGATACGGGAAGCAGAATATAATTACTTTGTTCATGTTAATGTTCAACTGCATGCGTTTGATTGGTCATTGCAGCACTTTGTCCGATGACGATGGATTATTTCCTGCAGCTCTCTTTGTGCTCACGTTTCTGTGCACGTGGCTCGACTGTATCGGCCAGCAGCAATCATTTAATACGACGGTAATAAAGTCTCGACCAACACGAGCAAATACTGAATGTGTGCAACCGGTCAAAGTTCACGTCCTGTTGTGCACGAGGCCGTTACTTAGTGATCTACTGTAAACACAACTAGTACGTGTCCATGGTTTCGGGAGATGATGAATGTCTTTTGTGCCGATTCACCCAGTAGATGACCAGATATTTCACTGGGTAAGTCAGAACTGTACTGATGTCACTTGAGGAAAAGTCAGGTCATCACCAAAGTCAGTACAATTTATCCCCATAAATGTTCAATTCATGGGCTGCAAGATAAACCGGCCGTGAGGTGATCAATGTGAACGAAGGGGAAAAACACATTTCTTCTACATAACATTACAGCGCAAAACAATGAAGCGAACACAAGCCAAAAGGTTTGGGAACCCCTGTTGGACATTATAATTGACTAGAGGCTCAGGCTTCATCCACACTACTAGTACATTAGTGTGGCTGAAGCCTCAGAGGTAAAGGTGGAGGTGTAGCCCGTAGAACTGACTTAAGATCACGCAAACATGTGCTGCAATCATGATGGTCGTATCCGTTTATTTATCCCAGGCCGCCATCTGTTTCCCACATCTTTGTTTACAGTCAGCCGAGATTTTAAAAAGGTATTTTTAGCAACCCAAGAGCCCAAATATTCAAACGATTTATGGAGCGTTTAGCTAATGACTGTGGCTGTTGTAACATGTACGAATATGTCAGTGCAACAGATGTTTTGAGACTTCTTTTGTGCTACATGTCATATTTATTGTACATTTGTGTTTAAGGGCCTTCACAACTACTGTATTTTAGTCATTAACTAATCCCAAAATGTAGTCAACTAGTCAACGTTTCTTTCCCTTTTTTGCACACTGATCAACCAAAAAGGTTTCTACTTCCAATGAATCTACTTCCATGTGACAATGAGGTGTGCAGCCCAAAGTAAAAGGAGCACATCCAGCACCAGTGCAGTAATAAAACGTCAGGATTTACCGTATCGGAGTCGACGGGCTGGAAGGAGAAGTCCGAGGCTTGCTGAAACATGAGGTTCTTCTGTACAAACAGCTGCTGGTGAAACTCCTGCAGAACCTATGAGCGGAAAAGATGAAATACATGTTGAAGTTCTGCCAAGATATGAAGCACAAAGAGTTGTGCACACATAACATGCTGCACAGTGAAACAGATCTTTGCCACCATATTTAGACCACAGAAACACAACGTGATAAAAGAATCAAACATATTCATGAGCACTTCATCTTGTGACTCCGGCTGCAGAGAGGAAACCTGAACAAACTGAAAGAGGCCAACGACGGCTCGAGTGCACGTAACCGAGGAACGCCGAGGTAACGCACACCGTCTAGTTAATTAGCAGCCGGTAGAGTTCAACTCTTCCAAAGTCACGAGTGATCCTGAAGTCCTGAACTCATCCTGAAGGCCGGTGTCAGAGACGATCAGTTATCTTAACGATCGCCATCGGCTAAAATGAACCCGATCAAAGGCCGAACTGTTCTTTAAGGAACTCACTTCAGGCTGCTCTTAGAGACGAGGGTCCCAAAGGGGTTCTTCCTGAATGTCTGAGGTTCTACCCAGGACCATTTGCATCTCAAGAACCCTTTTTGGAAAAATAATTGTGTGTTAAAAGATCCTTCCAGACCACACGCCCAAAAACTGTGATTGTGAATCAGGATCAGCCCCTTTAGGATCCGCATGAGGAACCCTGGGTGGGTTCTAGATGAAACCCATGGAATATAAAAGGGTTCTCCATCAACTCCCTGTGTGGGTTCTAGATGAAAAACTTGGAATATAAAAGCATTCCCGATAGAACCCTCTGGGTGGGTTCCTGATGATACCCTTGGAATATAAAGGGTTCTTGGTAGAACACCCATGGTGGGTTCTAAATGAAACCCTTATAATATAAAAGCATTATCGATAGAACTGTCTGGGTGGGTTCCTGATGAGACCCATGGAATATAAAAGGGTTCTTGGTAGAACACCCTAGGCAGGTTCTAGATAAAACCCTTGGAATATAAAAGGGTTCTTGGTAGAACACCCTAGGCAGGTTCTAGATAAAACCCGTGGAATATAAAAGCATTATCGATAGAACCCTCTGGGCGGGTTCTAGATGAAACTTATGGGATATAAAGGGGTTGTAGGTAGAACTCCCTGGGTGGGCTTTTGTTAGCACCCTTAGAGGGTGGAAGGGTTCTGAATATAAACTCCAGAAAGGGTTCTGGGTGTAACCATTACACCATTGAAGGGTTCTTTGAAGAAACTCTCATAAAAGGGTTCTGTGTGAAACCTTTCACAGATGGTTCTAGGAATCTTTATGTTGTGTTCAAGGTAGAACCCTCTGAAAGGGCTCCAGGTGGATCCAAAGTAAAAGCGTTCTCCCAGGGGGACAAGCAGAAGAACCCTATAAGGTTCTAGTTAGAACCTGTATACTAGGAGTGTTGAGTTGCAGCTGCTACAGCGCAGCATTTCTCTGCTCTGATGCTAACATGACGAGACTAAAGTAAACGTGGCTGGTTTGTGATGAAGATCCTTCACGCTGTACCGCCGCTGAGCATTGTGGGTGTTTCTGTAGTTCCAACAGAGTGACACATCTTCTCTCTTATGTATCTCTATTCATATCATATCCACAGTTTAAGATGATCAACTTCATGTGTTTGAATCAAGACCTTCAGGATTTAGATCAAGGAAAATAAAGAAAGCCAAAGATCCGTATTCAATCAACTCTTTTCTCATTTCCAGGTTGTGTCAGGAGAGCTGAACGTATCAGCTCAGACTCTGTAGATTCAGATCACAAATATTAAAGTGAGGTTCTGGTTGCCCAGTAGGTTTTTGAGGACTCACCCCATTTGAGCTGTTTAAGAGCTGGTTGAAGGTGTCGTGGACGGCCTGGTAACTCTCCAGCTCAGTCTGACACAGCGAGACCAGGTAATCTTTCACCTGCTCATAGATTCTTCCATCTAAGACCTGCAGACGAATACACACTTTTAAGATTACAGCACATGTTAACCTCCATCCATCCATCCATCCAGAGAGTGCGTCCTCACCTTGATGCAGTCCATGAGGTCCGTGTCGTAGTAGCGCTGCTGGTGGGCGTTAGCGGCTGCTAGCATCAGAAGGTAGTCGTTTCTGGCGTGCGTGGCTTTGGAGTTACACTCGCTCCTCTTGGCTTTCAGCTGGAAGGTAAAAAAAGTTCACGACTGTTGACGCCAAAATGTGGAGCCGTTTTCATTATTTATTTTGTGATGTAAAGATCTCTTACCTTTACACTCGCCCTCTGAAGACTGGATCTGGACTGGAAGAGACTTAGCTTGGACCTGAACAGGATAAAGAGGGACACATCAGCAGTGTTATTTGATATAGTTATAAATAGCCCTTCATATCTACGTAGGGAGCAGGTCTTCTTCAAGGAGTCCACCATGTTTCTACAGTAGCCCAGAAGGGACAAACCAAAGGGGGCTATAAGGGGCCTTTTGTATTTTTATGTCACCCGTAGGCCACCGTAGTTCTTGACACGCTTGTGAAACTGCAGTAACGTGAGCCGCAGAGTGTAAAAACCGTGGTGCGTCCTGCATGTGAACCTGCGTTACATCGTTTATCTGAGTAACCTGGTTTGTTAAATGCATGTAAACACTCTGATTGAAATGAGACCAACTACAGCTGCAACAAACACAAAGGAAGTGAAGACTGTGCGGTTATTTAGAGAGAAAAATAAACAGTTTCAACATGTAAGTAAATGTGAGTCCATCACCACAGAGATGAAATTAGCCGACTTGACTTATTTCCACCTCAATGACCTCCAGTCACTCTGCAGACGCCGAGAAGAACGCGTCTGTGTACACATCAGGCCAGAAGAAAGTAGTATTTGTAGTATTAGAACGAGCGCCAACCCAGCTGCTGAGCTGCTCTTCACCGAGCTGCTCTATAATAAACTTCCCCGAAGCGCAGAAAAAATGTCTGCAATGTGAGTCAAAGTGAGTCAGCGGCACGACAAAAGTGTCGAGAAGAGACGGAATGTTGGTTGTTTGTTGGGATGAAACTAACGAAGGACTTTCACGGTCTACTAATCTGCCGATGTGCAGAGTTTGACACTGAAGACAGATTGATAAGATACACGATGTACTTTATCGTCCCACAGTAATAATGTGTCTTTAAGCCGCTGCATCACATGTCGAGAGTGTGACAGCACTTCTTTAAATAATAAAACCAGGTGATAAAGAATCAGGTCACAATATATTAGTCCCCAATAAAAACTATATTATATAATGGTGCTTGTTGCTGTTAGATTAGTTTGATGGAGGATGGAATGATTAGTCTGCAAATCTCAGTTTAAGACGTGTACGACTTGTGACATTACAAATGTTATTGCTTTTATTGTCTCGTTTTTATCATTTAAAGTGCCTTTGAGAACCTTTTAAAGTAATAAAATGTTTGTTTTAACTATATCAGACACAAACAATGTATTCAAAGCAGAGTATTTTTGATCTGGAGGGCATCCTTTACTGATTTAGTCTATAAAAATATCAGAAACTTGTGAAAAAATGTCCATCAAAACAGCCCAAAGGTGACGTTTCCACATCGCTCGTTTTGTCCGAAAACCCAAAAGATACTCATCAGACAAACAAAAACAAATTCTCACATACAAGAAGCTACAACCATTATAAACGTTTTGGTCCTTTGGTTTAAATTAACATCGCTATAATCCACCGATGGCAGCAGAGTAATTCGGTTCATACTTGGCGTCCAGCTCCGCCTTCTCTCTGACGGCCTGAGCCATCGTCTCGGCCTCCTGGTACTTCTTCCTGCTCTTCGTCAGCTCCTTCACCGACTCCTGCAGCTCCGCCTGAACCACCGTCAGCTGTTCGATACACTGAGGGACGCCATGTTTAGGAAGACAAGCAGAGAAAGGGACACGAGAGAGAGAGAGAGAGAGAGAGCTTTACATGTAGGGAAATTATTATTCCTGCAAAAATATGCAAAGATTCCCGTGTGGTGAGTGAACGTCATGATGGCGTGTGTGATAAAGGAGCTATGAGGGCATGTATTTAAAAATAGAGTGTGAAGAAGAGAAATATTTCAGTCCAAGTCCAGCACTCCAGCGGGACCGATGACCGCCGATAGCAGCCGTTAACAATAAGAAGTGCTGCAGCTTCTGTCCTCATACGGCAGATTGTTTATTGCACCGTTTATCAGCGTTACTCTGGTTATTTACGTAAAGTCCGACACTGACACACAGTCCACAGAGGACAAAGAGCACGTTTGTAAGTCTGAACCCGTCTCACCTTCCTCAGCTGCTGCTCCTTCTGCAGCCGGCCCGTCTTGGCCGGATCGGCCACCTGGACTTTGTAGTTGTCACAGGCGCTGATTCTGGACTGGGTGACCTGAACCGTGCCCTCCAAATAGGCCCTCCACACCCAATACATGCTCCTGAAAACCAAACGCACGGACAGAAACACACAAGGGTTCACTTCACACCCTCTAGAATCATCATTTGATGGAAATTCGTGAAGCCAAATGGTCATTTTGAAAAATTACTAAAACGACAAATCGCTCACTAATCAGTTAAACTGCTGCAGCTCGACTGACGCGTGAGGGGGGGGGAGTGCTGTGAGACATAAAGCTTTTTTCCTCTGCTAATGTTTAGCTCCACAGGCTTTCAGGTAGAAACGTAACATTTTAGAAACGTTCATCTGTGGAGCAGAGACGGATAGTTGGTGGGAGGTGGACGATGCTACGCTGTGATTGGAGAGTTTGCTTTTGAGGGGCGGGGCTTAGCGAAAGGGTCAATTAAAAAAAAAACATAACGTGAGACGGTTGAGTTACCCGTGTTCCGCTTGTTCTTCTGTCAGACTGTCCGGCCATTCCCTCTTTAGATACTGATTGGCCAACTTCTGCAGCGCCTGGAAGAGAAGAGACAAAAGCAGGGGATGACCTTTCACCTTTAACACTCTTCTTCACATCGGACGCTCTTAGATACACCACACTCTATTTAAAATATCCACGCTCCCTCGACGTGATTGAACACTGCGTGGACTCGTTCACCTGTTAGCCACAGTCCTGAGGTTGGCTCACTTGCTGGTTTTTATGCTGACGTAGGCTCATATTTTGGGGAAGAAAAATGTAATTCCTTCAGACCACATTGACCCTCCTGAGATATATCAGGTTCCTGACGGTGAGGTGAGGCTGAGCTTTCAAGAACAGAAATAGACGGATAGAAGTGTGAGGATATGTTTGGAATGTCAGAGAAATGTAACCAGAAAGAGCTTTAATACTTCTGTTCAGATGATCTAAATGGACTTATTACTTCATAATTATCATAATTATGATCATGCTGCTAGTTAGAAAGACATCACCATAATTACTCGGTTTACGCCACAATGAAGAAACCAATGAACCCGGGAGACAAACTGGCAGCATGTAGTTTAAAGATGCAGATATTCACCCAGCTGCTGTGTTGCATTATGGGAATTTTTTGGAGCTTTCTAGTCGATTTATCTCAGCTCCTGCTGCGTCGATCCGTCTCTTTACACACGTGCAGTACTACTACATCGATGTACTACCTCTTTAACGTGTTTAAGTACCACATAAAGTCACTACATTCTGTTTGTAAAACATTCCAGTAATTCAAATGCACTAAACTGACATGTGAACAGGTTTTACAATAAGCAGGTTAATGCAGCGCATGTGGACTCGTTCTCAGGTCGCAAAAAATTGCAAAAACAGCAAATATATCGTATCATGACTAAAGTATTGTGATGACATCCTCTGGTGATTGTCACTCTGATCTCTGAACACAGGTCAGAGTGATAAGTGTCGGCACAAATTAAACCTACGAGGGGAACTTAATCATTTTACTTCCGTTTCGAGATACAAGCTGACGTTCCACCACTTTTTACGTATATTTTTGTGTTTTTTTTTGCCCCTTTCCATCAAGGAAATGAGCCCCGTCCATCCTTCCTCCGTCCACAGTGAAAAGAGACCGGCCCTGTCATGCAGTCCTGGGGGGGGGGGGGGGGGGGGAAAGACCAGGACCTGAACTCGTCGGGTCCTGGTTGGTGGTCTCGGTGCCAAAAGCTTCAAACGCCGCTACAAACCCGACCATTGTGGGACTTTAGATAGAGGCTGGAGGACGAGGAAGAGCCACACAGAGGAGGACATTTTATCACCACGGTGTGATGTGAATAGCAAGCGGCTAATGGCTAAAGCAGCTTGCAGGTGTAAGAGAACCCAGGAAAAAAAAAAGGGGGCGTGTACAGAGAAGAGATCTGGATAAAAAGAAGAGGAGGGTGAAACCAAAAGAGGGCGAAGTGTTCCAGAGACACTCTGACCCACTTTGATTCAAGCATTGGCAGCGGGAGTCTAATTGATCACATAACTAACAGGCAGCACGACCCGGACTCACAGAACACCTTTCAGACCGAGGCACACAGTGAAGACATCTCATTCATTCTACCAATGAACCAATTCAATTGTTTCGTCTATAAAATGTAGAAAAAAAGTGCCCATAAAAATGGTGACATCTTCAGATGTCTTGATGTTGGTTCCCTTTGAAGTGTCTCGCAAGACTCGTTTTAACAGAGCAACAATGCAGGAACCAGGACACCACAGATATTGTAGCTTCTTCACTTCTAACAGTAATGAAATCGTGATTTATACAACCGTGGTTACAACATAACCCGTTAACCCCGACATCCCTGCATAAAATATTCAGTTACTACTGAATATATTTACACCTGAGAAGCTGGAACCAGGGACTTTTTGGGGCATTTAAGCTTAAAAAAACGGACTCAAATGATCAAACAATTATCCAAACAGCGGCTGAATATTTTTCTGTTGATCGGTCTCAGAGCTGCGTTTACCAGTTTAATAAGACGACAGTGAAACACATGCAGCGTTCATAATGACTCCCGTTCAGGGCGGATTGAACACACGAAGACAGAACTGTGTTGCATCGCTCGGTTCTGATGAAATCTGACTTTCAAAACAAACGGTCTAACTCGGGGCATGCATATCCAATAAAACACACATGCAGCGGGTTACTAAGGCTCTTCACTGCAGGCTGATCGTGACCCTCCACTGGATCACTGACACGCATCAGTCTCACAGTCTCACTGCGTTCATGACACATTTAAAGACATGTTAAAGACATGTTATAGACATGTTATAGACATGTTAAAGACATGTTATAGACATGTTTCCTGTTCCTAATAAACACACAGCACAGACGTCGATAACTACAGTGATGTTTCTTCTATCAGACACATGCTTACAGTGTTAAGTGTAAACGTTGTGGTTCAACTGGTGGTAACAGTTAGAGACACATTATTCTGCTGGACCACGGATACAATACGTGTTTTAATAGTAGTAGTAGTACTCTGAGGTTCTCTTCTAGTACTTCTAGTTCTCTCTCCTCTAAATCTTTTATGCAAGGTGACATGATAACCCAGCCAAGCAATATAAATAATGTACAAACGGGCATTTTGTAGATTCAGTCCATTTGGCTCATTTAAGACCGGCCGTTCACAACAAGTGCTGCCCCCCCCCCCCCCTCCCTTAGGACCAGATGCTCATGGGCAAACAGACATGTAAGGTTGCTGGTTGGATAACGACAGACGTGCCCCCTCTCTTCACAGCCGCGGTGGACATTCCTCACAGCGCTGCAAAGAACCTGAACACAGCCGAAGAGGCAAGAAGGGATTCTTCAGACGTCTGCAGGAAGCTGCGGGTTAAAAGACACAGCGGAGGAGGAAACGAGCCGGCGGATCACTACTGGTCTCTGGTTCTGTTGTGGTTTGTTTTCATTCATGAGCCACGACGGAAACAAAGAGCTTTCTGAAGGGACCGCATCCTCAACCCAGACTGTGTCATAGTATGGCGTCTTTAAGGGAACGGCGTCGTGAAAGCTAAACCGTATTTTTGTTTTAGCGCCGCTAAATATGACAAGACAGAGCAGCGATGACGCCAACGAGCTTCAGTGACGACAGAGATTTACTCACCTGGGCGTAGTCTCTCTCTACAGCCGCTCTCTTCTGGCTGAAGGTCCTGAAGAAGAGAAACAGAATGAACTATGAATCATCTTAAAATCACAACCACGGATCAGACAATAACCAACACATCTGACAGAAGATATATACATTTATACACAGTATTGGTCTATTCTTCCCTCAATATTTCACATGTTCATAATCTTAAAGTAAAGGTTGGACTACATTTCATACGACGGTATAATGTAGAAGCATGGACGGTAATGGTATATATATATATATATATATAACAGTATATATAGTCTCCACTAAACTGAAAGTCTTGTCAGTTAAATGTGTTCAAGGAGGTATTTTGTGGAGCAATTCTGTAGTTATTGAGTCATATCTACGGAGGTTTCACTCTGCATGTCCACGAGATGTTGATGCAAAACTGCACTTTTTGTTTCTTCGAGAACAACAAAAGGTTTCCTGCTCGATGTTTTGAACAGCTGTAAGATGCTTGGCTTGTTTCACAAATAATCCCTAAAATGTGCAGAGTAAAAGCGAGCCGTTGTCAGTGAACATGACTTCAGGGCTTGATTTACAATAACAGGAACAAGGAGGACGATAACTCTCGAGTTACATTTAAACAAAAAGTCGAAGGAAAGGAAAGAGGTCAGAGCTCTGGGAAGAAAGAAAACGTGACTGCAGCAAAATCCTCATTAAGTCATTAAACATGTCGAGACTCGACTGCGACGCTCCACCCTGACTCTAAACAATCCGGCCTACTTCCCGGGAGCTTCCCTCTCTTCCACTAACCCCCCCCCCCATCATTCACTTCCTGTCCTTTTCCCCCAAACAAGAGCTTTTGCTGACAAGCAGATGCAATTTCCAGTTTGCCGAGTCATTTCTCGTCAGAGATCAGGGAGTGACCCCTGTGAATTCTGTACCCGTCGTGTTTCACATAGTTTCTGTGCAGACTGATGTTAGGAAGCCTCCCACGGAGAAACGGTTCAGGGCACTCAGAACATCTGGCAGCTCTCTTTGACCTTAACTTCCAGCTGTTTGGAGGTTCAGAGCTCTGCCACCGACCACAGACAGGAAGCGGGGAGCCGGTTGTCAACTCAACCCAACGCTAAAGCTAGAAAACACAACCACAACCTTTTGGCTTCTTTACAAAGCCGACGCATCTGAGCACAGACAGCCCGGTGATTACTAGGACGGATTCAACCATCTTTAACACTTTAATCTTTGGGTTTACGTTGCAGGAAGCTCTTCTTCAACACAATCCTCAAGGACACTTAGAACCAGACCGAAATCAAACATTCACCGATACCACAAAAAGACGAGAATTTATCAAATCTGCAACTGTGTAAGAAAACGAACTGCATCACAGTGTAGGAGGATAGAGCTAGCGAGCTAGCGCTAACAGTTTGATGTGTTACTTCATGTTTCAGTTATACAAGAGGAAAGGCCTCATAGCTCAGCACTCTTTGTTAGCATCATTGGGAAACTTTCCCCCAACAGAACAAGTCCGAAAGAGTTTTGTTTCTTGTTGAGATCTTCGGCCTTTTTTTCACACGCATACAGATATTTTTAAAGCTAATATTCTCCTCTATAATTTGGCCTCTCGTCCAAATGTAAACAGAGTTCTCAGGTCACTGAAATGTCTTTTTATATCTTGAAAACGCCTTTCAAAAAACGTGCAGATTTTTCAAATTCGTATTCGTCTGGACGTAAAACGGAGCATTTGCAAAACGTTGAGTTCATCACGTCCATTGTTGCTTTGTGTGTTTAATGAGCATGCAGCTAAAAACAACAACGATGGCGTTCTACCATGCAAGCAGCAGCTCCACCTCGTCGTCTGTTGTGCATCAGGTTGATTTTACTCCACTATGTCTTTTACGAATTTAGCACCTTCAAGTCACCACTGGCAAAAGACAATCAGCTCACTAAGCATTCTAATAAGGTTTCTCTCCGGTATTTAACGTATCGCTGGCGTAGACTTTTTCACCACCTGCTGGCCCAACGTACTAGTTTGAGCTCTTGGAATTGTTTTTGCGCTTCCGTGTGGAAAAAGGTATCACGTAAAATCACAGACTGTACATAAAAATTGGACGTTGTTGTCGTGACGTCTCTCTTTGGTTTGTGGTAGTTTTGAAGCCTCAAGTTTGTAATTTGGCCGTCGCCATCTTGTTTTTTTTGCAACCAGTGAACAGGAAGTGACCATATCTGGACTGAGGAGGAGTGACGTAGAGACGCTGTATACGTCTCTGGTAGAGACCTGTCAATCACTGTGTAGCCCCGCCCCTAAAGCATCCCCTGCTTTATGGTCTGTTTGACTCTAAATGGACCATAATGTACTAAATGAACATCATGCTGTATTGAAGAAGACTTGAAACTAGAGATTGAGACCATAAACTCATGTTTACAATGTTTACTGAGGTAATAAATCAAGAGAGAAGTAGAGTCATTTTCTCATAGACTTCTATACAACCAGAGGAGTCTCTGCTCACCTCAGGTCCTCCAGGAGGTCACACTCCGTCTGGTGTTTGATTTGTAATCTGCTCGTCTGCTCTGCGTGAGTGTGTTTCAGCTCCTGGGTGACCCGGACCTGCAGGAAGGGAGAAAAGACGGTTTATTAAGAGAGAATCTTGGGACTTGTACAGAAAGACAAAAGAGGATTTCTCCACTAAATACTTCTCACATGTCTACCAACGACTCCAGAGACCGCCGTTGATTCAGCCGAGCTCACAGCTGCTTGTGAAAATGAGCTGCACTCATCATCACGCAGCAGCTCCGGGTTTCTAATTGGCCGTTAGATTAATTATGAAGCGCTTTGACCGGATCTCGTTACTGTTAACTGGGAGGTTTGTTTCATCCTTCAATTATGAGCCGGAGTAAAGTTCAATAATCAAAAACTAAATATAGATGTAAACATTAACAGCCAATCAGTGTGAGGATATGATTAATGTATTTGTGACTTAAGACAGTAAACTCAACATCTTTGAGTTTTGGACTATTAGACAAATAAACAAGCAATTTAAATAAGCTACCTTTGACTTCTGGAATTTATAATTATTTGATTGACAAAATAATTAATTGGTAATAGCTTTGATATCGCTGCGTCTATTTAATTTAATTATTATTTTATTTTGTTAAAATAAGTTTATTACGTGAAGAATTAAATAAATAGTCGTGTTAAAAATGACAAATATTCACTTGTTATGCTTCTTAAATGTGAAGATCTGCTGTTTGTATTTACACTTGTGACCGTAAATCTAAGATCTTTTAGGTTTTCGACTCTTGTTTGGATAAAAGAAGCTATCTGATGACGTCTGATCACAGATGTGTGATGTTTTATAACAAAAACAATCTTCAGATTAATGATGAAAACAATCCTGAGTGGAAAGCAGCTCCACACAAGTGGCTGAGAACTTGATTATTAGTGATTAGAAGGATCAATAGCCTGATTGGTGTCTAGTCTAATATCTCTCCCCAGAGACACGACGACACCTGGAATCTAACTTTACTAACAGTAGAAGTAATAACCCAAATAACAAGCAACTAGTTTGCTGATCAATTAATCATTAAAGTAACTTTTCAAGCAAAAGCTATTTAAACATCTTTTATCTTTAATATAATAATAACAGACTTTTAGATAATTAAATACGTTGTGTGTTGTACTAAGTACTAAACTAACAGATCAAGGATGTAAAACAAGTTCCTGCCTGAATGATTTTCTTCTAACCACAACATTAGAGAAGAACTTGATGTTGATTGATTATTTTAATTATGTGACAGTTTGAAGTCTGAACTTAAATGAATGTGTTCATATTGATAAATCATCATTTAATCAATATGTTCAGATTAGTCAGAGAGCTTTAACTTCTGTATATTTATTTAACTCCAGTTAACAGCTTTCTAGTGTAATGTCATGTTATTGAAATATGATCCCACAGAACCACGTTTACAGAGATTTGTGTCTTTACGTGTATTTCTCTTAATAAAACACAACTTCACTCTTAAACTATGGAGACTATTCTGAAGTTAAGCAACAGATACGTGACAGCAGCGACTGTTTCTCTTCGTTTGGACCAAACTACGAACAGAAACCTGTCAATTTAACGTCCCATCGCTCCAAACGCACTTAACTAACACCGCACGAGCTAACTTTGACTTTCTGTTTTAACAAACGTGGATCCACTCTCACAATCGGCGCGGAGAAAAAACTCAAACTTAATTTAATTTTGGGTAAAATGTTTAACTTTTGTCTCGCATGCTATGGTCATACTCCTGCAGCTCAGTGCGGACCAACCGTGATATTTACTTGATGCTTCAGCGCTGATGTAACGCAACACCTCTGGGACGATATGTATTAAAATATGCACACTTGTTGTTGGGGAAACGGTTCATGTCGTCACGTTTTTTTAAGTATTTTGGAAGAACCGTTTTCTCTCCATTCGAGAGGGAACGAGGCTATTCTCCCAAAAAAAAAAAGTGGCACATGGGACTTTTTTTTTTTTTACAAGTTTTTCTTCCTTCGTTGCTATTTTTTTAAAAACAGAACAAACTAGTTAACATTTGCAGAATACAAAAAAAAAGCAAGTTTGTCGTTTAAAACCACGAACCAGCAGCAACAAAGCGTACATTTGTAAAACCATTAAATATGCAGCAGTTCGTCGAGAACGTTTCCACGCCAGTAACGGTGGATTCAAACTAAACTCACCTTTCTCGGTGGAGGTTGCATCCTCGTTTCTTGACATAAAAACTAACCGAAAGACGTAAAGTAGTTCGTTCTGGGGACAAAGTTTGCGCAAGTGTTTCGTAAGTTGAAAACACTTCTGTGGCCGCAGGGAACAGAAAATACACCAACGCGTCAAGCCAGCCAGCGGGCAGCAAACACACACTTCCGGACATATTTTCAAAATAAAGCTCTGGATATGAAATACTACTTCCGTATGCAATCTTCAAAATAAAAGCAACTCTTTTTTTTAAAGATTGTTTAAATAAGTAAACCCCAGCCTATACGTTTTATGCATGTCAAAGAAAAGCCAATTATAATGTTTTGTTATTATAATGTTTTTGTGTTTTTTTAGGCCACTATTTTATTTGTAAATTAAATAGTGGCCTAAAAAACTACAAAAACTACAAAACTACTTATTACCAGATAAAGGTAATTCTAATGTTTTTTTCTGTTTATGTAAAGCACTTTGAATATATACTATATGCACTATATAAATAAAGCAGTGCCTAAATCATAATAAGTAACCACATAATAGTTCAGTAAAAAAATGACTACGGACAGAATCAATATACAAAACAAAGTACAGAATATTGAGAATGGTTTTAAAGTGTTTGATTTTTAGCTGACTATCAGCAGATTATACATGAGGTCGCAATCCTTTCTTACAAACACGAGACATTCATACATCTTAAAGTCTTACACCGTATTTATTACTCTTCTTTTAAACCACAGCAAATGTATCTTTCAGTGGCTTCTAAATGTCCAAGATGATTGTTTCATATATTATGTAATTGTGAGAGATTATTACTCTTAATTATAATTTATTACAGACATAATTAAGCAGCAAATTAATGTATTCAACTACAATGAAAGTCTGGATTGAGCTCCTATCGTACTGTCTCATATAAAACATGCGGAGTGTAAAGAGGAAATGTTACCACATATGTAAATCAGCAATGAACATAAAAACCCATTCATTTGTGTTTTTTGGGAAGCAAATTTCACAGTGGAACTTTTTTTGTATTGAATGAAATGTTCTCACCATAAATCATCTTTGAGAGTGAGCCCTCTAGTGGCTCTGTCCTCTCTAACGTGGATCAATGGTGAACGTGGAGTGTTTTTATCTATGTTCATCTCTTGTGCATATAAACTTTAAAGTAATGTCTAAAAACTGCTTCAACACAAAAAACACAAAATTAGCTGATTTCCCTTCGTTGCCCTTTTTAAAAACAACATTTAAAACCTTGTTTTGAGTTCCGGCTCATGAGTCTGCCCACGTCTCATTGTATGTGTTCCTCTAATTATGACCAACTTCCTGTCACCATGCCTGTTATTGTGTTGGCATCCTGGACTGGTTTATCCTCAAAGACACGTCAGAAAATAACAAGGGCCCAGTACAGGTATATATACAAATATATATTCAAGATGATTGTTTAATATATTATACATATACATAGACACACATACATACATATATACACACACATAGATATACACGTTCTGTAAATCAGGAAGGCAAATCATGACAAAGCAGTAAAGGACATATGATCATCTGAACAAATGGTAAACTGGATATTTGCAACAGAGTAATTTTGTTTATATACATTCTTTGTCCATTTAGTTTACTTTTTACATTTATTACAGGGTGTGTAAATCAATGTTATTACCCACCAATCACATTTGAACTTCTGACAAACTGTTGAACATGTAAAACAACATTTTAATTTGTTTGTTTAAACTTTATGTAAATACATTTTTCCGCCCTCTTATTTTGTAGTAAATTATATGGAGTGGAAAGAAACGCGCCCCAGCTGGGTTGTCCTCCATAGACCGTTGTCTCACGTCTGATTGGTCCTCTGCGGTCACATGACGAGCCACCGCCTCCGTCATGAACCAGCGTCAAGCGGGAAGGAATAGAATCACGGTTCCATGAGCAGTTTTCAAAATAAAATCATTTGTTTTCAGCATAATGCTAAATTTTTCTCATCTCTTGCTCAGATTCAACTCACTCCTGTTGCTCTTATTTTAAAGCCAGATATCAAGATGCATCAGTATGTATGGAGGTCTGTAGAAAAGCTTGGTTTTGTAACTTGAATGTGCAAATTATTATAAAAGAAAAGAATCTTGGCAATGATTTACAAGTATTGAGGAATGTTTGAAAGGTTGTTGGTTGACACATTTGATCACCTATTAGTGGTGAAGTTTCACAATATAAAGTACACTTAAACATTTACTTTTTCCCCCAATATATAATCAAGACTCTGTCACCAAAATATCTCCTTTCTCCTTTATAAACATCCAATTACTTAGTTTCACATATACACACATATATGTGTGTATATGTGAAACTAACTAATATATATATGTGTATATATATATATATATATATATATATGTGCTATAATGTATTTTAATTACTCAGGGATTTGCTTTGTTCAAGTTGTGCGGTTGTTAAAATGAACTAAACATAAAAGTATAAGAGCTAAAATATCGGTCAGTCAATGAATCAGTTCGTTGACTGGAACTATTTTAACTTATTCAGTCAGTTTTTAAGCAAAAAATGCCAAAATTACCAGTTGAAGCTTCTTTAATGTGATGTGCTGAATGTAATTGTAAAGTTAATATATTTTCGGTGAGGGACTGTTAGACAAATTAATCTATTAATAAATAAAACTGAACTGGAATAATTATCATCTGCAGCCCTTAAACTACTACTATACAGCAAACAGCCTTCTAATATTAAAAACCCATTTCGTGCTCATTCCTTGCCTCCAGTTTGTGCCCCTTGTTTACTTTACCCCAGAAGTGATATCATGTTGGAGCCACAGCCAAATGTGTGCTTTTATTTTGAAGGAAAGCGCCGTCTAACCGGTGTTTCCTCTTCCTCCTTGTGATTATTCCGACTTTAAATCGACCTCGCTGACATATTACTGATAACTGTACCTGAGGACTTGTACACACTTCAAGAGAAGACAAGTGTCTCCACGTTGTTGTTGTTTTGGTTTGCTACGACTAGCTAAGTAGCTAGTTAGCGCGCAGCGATGTCCACGTGTTGCAGGCTGCACGTGACGGTGCGGACGGCTCGTGGACTATTTGTCTCCAGACGACACACGCGGTTGTGTGGACATCTACCGTTGAGTCAAAGCCTGAGTACAGGCACGCCTCTCCGGAATGACTTCTTCAAAGGTGGTCTCATCCAGAAATTTGCATATTATTGTAATAATTAGTTTATGCACAAATGTATGCAACATCTGAAACTGTTGAATTGTTATAACTCGCTCTACAACTGGGCCTGCATATTCTCTTTCATGCAACACTTTTACAGTTGTCCCCACTGCTCCTTACACTAACGTTACAGTAGATACTCCACTTATATGTGAAGTTACATCAAAGTGTATTAACAATATATGAATGTATATACATGCCGAATTGTAGAGAGGTAGCTAAAGCTTCAGAATACATCTGAAGTTGCACGGTGAGAGTAAACACCTGCACTAATGATGGTGAAGTAGAATAAAGTTGCTGCTTTTGTGGCTCAGACCTGGAGAGCCAGTTTTCGGCGATGAGGAAGAAGGCGTCGGACGCGCTGCCGGGCAGCAGCTGGAGCCCTCTGCAGATCAACCCGAACCTTCCTCCGGAGAGGGCCGACATCGTGATCGTCGGAGGCGGAGTGGTGGGCTGGTCCATCGCCTACTGGCTCAAGCAGAAGGAGAGGGTGCGAGGAGGGGTGAAGGTTATCGTGGTGGAGAAGGACCTAACGGTGAGGCTCCAGGATTAAACATTCATTATATAATATAAAAACACTTTATATGCACGATCAAACATGGCCTCCTAAAGGATAATTACATCAGTCAGTAATTCATCACCTGGGTCACCTGTATTCTTACTCTGTTCTTTTGCATTCGCTTTCATGGCGCCATCTTGTGGTATCACAGGTGTGTGAGGGTGTCTGCAGAAGGTTTTTACGGATGCTAAGAAGGAAAAAACAGATGAATATAGAGAGCAGATGATTGATTTGATTGATCTCAGACTGGATCCTTGTATCCTAGAAAGTCTAGCATGCAGGCCTCTTCTTCTTCTACATGCATGCAGCAGGCCTCTTCTTCTTCTTCTACATGCATGCATCAGGCCTCTTCTTCTACATACATGCAGCAGGCCTCTTCTTCTTCTTCTTCTACATGCATGCAGCAGGCCTCTTCTTCTTCTACATAACCCCTTATTGACTGCTTTCTTCCTGGTTCTCCCCAGTACTCCCAGGCCTCCACGGTTCTGTCTGCTGGAGGGATCCGTCAGCAGTTCTCTCTGCCCGAGAACATCCACCTCTCTCTGGCCTCCGCGGACTTCATGAGGAACATCAATGTGGGTCACGTCTGATGTTTGTGTCTCAGCTCCACCATGACGGGTCTTTAAATCATTAAACGTCACAGTCACTTGTGTCGCGTTAATATTTTGAGTGTTGACAGAGAAAACAAAAAATATGATGTTTGAGACAAATGATAAGAGTGTCATGAAATAGAATTAAAAGCTTAATAACAGAAAAAGTAGTAAAACATGTGAAATAGAAACTAGATTAATAGACTAACAGAAACATTTATATATCTTAAATACGTTATGAGTGGTAAATAAAATGACAAGAAAATAGAAGAAGTTAGTTAGAATAAAATGGTTAAACTTAAATACAATAAAATAAGTAAATAAAATTACAAGAAAATAGAAATAAAAAAATCAACTTAAATACAATAAAATAGGTAATTTATCAAATAATAATAAAACATAATACAATCTTTTAACTTAAATACAAAACAATTAAGTGAGTAAAATAATGTAAAAAATTATTTTAAAAAAGGCAATAATGTGTTAAAACCCATCGACAGCAGCGTGATGTGCGTCCGTTTGTATCTTCTGTATGGTTTGTAACTTATTGTGTTTATAAATAAATGACCCCTCTGCGTCTCAGGAACACCTCTGCGTGCTGAATGAAGACCCGGTGGACCTCCAGTTCAACCAGTCAGGATACCTGTTCCTGGCCAGTGAGGAGGTGGCTCACATCATGGAGGAGAACTACAGCACCCAGAGGTGTTTCATCCAACGGAGACTCTGCATTCAGACATTGTATTTGGACATTTTGACTTCAGGGATTATTATTCGTCAATTAAACGACCTCACTTTGTGATTGTAGGAACGCCGGAGCCAAAGTGTCCCTCCTCTCTCCGACACAACTGAAGGAGAAGTTTCCGTGGATAAACACAGACGGAGTGGTGCTCGCTTCACACGGTGGGAGCAGATAACACAGAGGCTGATATTTAATCACTTAATGTCCTAACAGTTCAAAGTGTTCGTGGTGTAACATCTTCTCAGCTGATGAGGGTCAGATTTTTTGCTCTTTGCTTCCTAGTTTGACTGTTTGTGATTCCTCAATGTAGTTACTCATTTACAGCGGACCGTTTCTTACCCCTCCGTCCTGACTTGCAGGCTTGGAGAACGAGGGCTGGTTCGACCCCTGGACTCTGCTGAACGCCTTCAGGAGGAAGGCCGTCTCCATGGGAGTCATCCAGTGCTGTGGAGAAGTCACAGGTTTGTTACTGTGGTCCTCCTGACACCAGAAACATCACGATGTGACTCTGATTATTCTATACGAGCCTTCGTTTTAAGTTCACGGTTAAAAGTTACGTTTTTATATTGAAATTGTGCAAAAAAACTAAATCGTTACGATGCTTTCCTTTACGTCTGTGTGAATGTTTCCTTCCTCAGATTTAAAATACACAACCAACCGGATTTTATCTGCTGATGGTGATGAAATGGATCTCAGGAGGATCAGATCTGTCAAAGTGAGTGAGCATCACGTGGCTGTCAATCAACCTGTCTAGTTGTATAAGGAAATAATCTTTGTTGTTGTTGAAAAGGCCGAGATAGATTTAAATCCGAGATAGAATTAAAAACGTCTTTCTGAATATTGCACATGAATACCTTGAAACTAAAGAAAGTGCTGCCTCTTGTAGGTGAATTGTAGAGTGTTTGTCGGGTTAATGTGGTCGATGTGTCGTTAAATACTGAGGCAGCAGCGCTGTTCATGATGGGATGTCTCGTGTCGAGCAGGTGCAGATGCCCAACAGTCTGGAGTACCAGCCGGTGGAATGTGCCATCGTGGTGAATGCAGCGGGAGCCTTTTCTGCTCGGCTGCCAGAGATGCTGGGAATCCCTCTGCCCGTGGAGCCGCGCAAAAGGTCGCCGCTGACTTCAAGTGGCTTATTTTCCCTTTTCAACCTAATTGCTGTCAAAATGTCTCGTTTTCTTTGAAAAGGGACTCTTAAGAGTGCAGCTCTTTAGCATTCTGACATCATAGTGCCAACTTTCAGCTTTAATTTGAAGGTTTTCGCAACAATTGTAGCTCTTTTTAAACACGGAGGGTAAGAATTGTGGCGTTAAAGTCCTTCACTGCTCACCTAAAAAGGTTTATACGACATGTTGTTCAAACACGTCGGGAAAACAAGTGATTTAATAGTCTTTCTGAACGGCCACACTAATAACTCACCTGCAGGGTGTTTTATTATAATCCAAACTAACCCTTTAAAACACCAAAGTCACACAATAACACTAACCGATGGAGGCAGCTGTAGATCACTGTTTGTCCAGAGAGTCTTTGTGTCTTTGAAGAGAGCGTTAAGTGATTTTAATTGAACCGAGGACAACAATAGAGCCGTAGACCATTAGAATACATGTCGGTAAGGTACAGTATTTCTATATAAAGGTTCCTTCTCTGTGGGACCTTCACTAAATCCTCCTCCTCGCTGCCTCGAGAGGCTCTCGGCCGATACGAATGCTTTAGTTGGAGCGTTTCCACTCAGACGAATGGAAAGCTTTCATTTTAAACGTTTCATGCCAGAAATCAACAGAATGTCGGCGTGAAAAACCAATGCTTTAATGACGAGAAAGTACACGGGACTATGTGAATATACTGCATGTAAGACATCTCTTCTTCTTCAGGTATGTGTATGTGGTCCACTGTCCTGACGGTCCAGGTCTAGACACACCCTTCCTGATTGATTACTCTGGAGTGTACTTCAGGAGAGAAGGCTTAGGAGGGAACTACATCACCGGCATGTCGCCAGAGGAGGTTTGTTGTACTTCTGAGCCGTTTCCCTTTCTCCTATTTTATGATAAGGAGTTGATAGAATGTTTATTTTGTTTTCCTCCTCAGGGGGAGGAGCCAGACACCAGTAACCTGGAGGTGGACCACCAGTTCTTTGAGGACAAGGTCTGGCCCAGATTGGCCTCTCGTGTTCCAGCCTTCGAGAAGCTGAAGGTAGGTTTATACGTCGATGTATAAAAGAGGTTTTATTCGTCTCTTTGCTTGGCAATCATTCTAGTGCACTTCATCTAATTACTCTCATCATTACAGTTATTTTATTAAAGCCAATACTGATATATTTTAGTTTGTTACGCGTGTCCAAAGCCTCAACCTGTTTAATTTGAGGACCGTTTTAACAATCATCCGGATTAATAATGAAGTGTCTTAAGTTCTTCTTCTCTCGTTCCGCCCCTCAGGTGACGAGTGCGTGGGCCGGTTTCTACGACTACAACACCTTGGACCAGAACGGCATCGTCGGCATGCACCCGCTCATCAACAACATGTACTTTGCCACCGGCTTCAGCGGCCACGGCCTGCAGCACTCCCCCGCGGTGGGTCGGTCCGTGGCCGAGCTGATCCTGGACGGAGACTTCACCACGCTGAACCTGAGCGGCCTCGGCTTCCGGCGCGTTCTGGCCCAGGAGCCGATGCTGGAGAGGAACATCGTGTAGAGGAGGCCGGGGCCTGGACGCCTGGACGCTGCTAATGCCAAAAAGATTCACAACTTTGGGCTCCATTTGTGGAGTTGTGAACATAATTCCTATCGGTGATGATTAATAACTCAGATCTGGTGGAAAAAAAACACACTTAACTTTTCAGAAAATACGAAGCGGAGAGGAGGTGTGACGTTATGTCAGAGCCTCACAGGGAGCAGGTCTGGGACAACAAAACCCACTTTGACACCAGAGACTTCCTGTCTCCTATCGACACTCAGCGGAGGAAGAAGTACTCCGATCTTTCTAGTGAAAGTATTAATAACACAGTGTAGAAATACTCTGAATGCAGCACTTTTACTTGTAGCAGAGTATTAGTATCTGGGCTCCACGGTGACGAGTTCCGATAGGGACGGCATAAAGTACATATATCATTTTATATATGTGTTGGATTAGTGATATTTAAATACCGCTGGTACAGTTGGAACCAGACGACCGTCCATGTGCGTTTACTCGCATTCACACAGGCGAAGAAATTACGTTTTTTGACTGTTGTTTGATGAACCCGTCAACAAATGTTCAAATTGATTGAACAGACAAAAAAAAAAAGATTGTCCCATTTTAGAGTAATAGATATTATATTATTGGATACATTGATGTGTAAGCATCACGATATGCTGAATCTGTAATAATAATGCAAAACATCTGAATGTGTGAGTTGACTGTTTTATATATTTTGCATTAATCTGTAAAAACGGAAACTAAAGTCATCAAATCAATGTAGTGGAGTAAACAGACACTTTTTTTCCAACAGAAAATGGAAATAGTACAAGTACCTCAACATGTACAATAGATGTGTTCTGTTGTGTGAGACGTTGGGCACCAGATGGAGACATTTCTGTGGGATTCTAACAACACGAGGAGCATCGTCCCACTTTAAATCAAACTGTTTAAGCTACATTTTGAGAGGGAGAGCATTTGAAACTCAATTTAAGTGAAAGTACAGAAGCTGTCAGCAAATTAAAGGTCTCAAAAGTCAAATCTGTACCGCAGAAATCTGGATCCTGGGAGTGTTACACGACTATATATGACATTATTAAAGGAAGAGTTTGATAGCTCATGTTTTTATGGTAAATATGAAGCTACAGTTAGCAGAACCGTTAGCTTAGCTTAGCACAAAGGCTGGAAGCAGCCTTGCTCTGTCTTAACGCAACTAAACCTGCCACCGTCTCCTCTACAGCTCATTAATTACCACCTGTGTTCTTGTTTGTTTAATCCGTGCAAAAATCATAGTTTTACGTGGTTTCATGTCTTTGTTGGGGACCAGTAACTGACCCAGAAATGTTCCTTTAATACGGACACATGAATGAAGCTTTGTCATTGTATTGCTGTAGCTGCTTGGGGTGGTTTTTGCTGCTTTATGTACAGTTAGCTAGTTTAGTTCTGTGGGTCCCTCAAAAGGTTACCAGCAGTGAGTTAATTGTTGCATATCTAACCATAGAAGTACAAGAGGGTTGAGAGTCACTTATTACAAGTAAGTGACTCCATGGTGCACATGGAGGGTCAGCAAACAACAGTGTGTAACTTGTAGTGTAACTTCCTGGAGTCTCTGTAAACTTCAACTGGTCCCAACCAAGAAATCCAGTCCTGCACATAAACCCCGTCCTACATCAACAAACATAAACTTTTTCACACTACGGATTAACATAGAAAGAAGTTAATCTGTGAGCTTTAGAGGGGACCTTTGGTCAGAGCTAAGCTGTTTCTCCATGTTTACAGTATTTGTGCTAAATTGAGTTAGCTCCATATTGAGCGTACAGATGTCTAACTCTCAACAAGAGAGCAAATGGGATTATTTACCAAAATGTTGAACTTTTCCTTGAATGAGTCGACAACATGTATAATTCTCTCATTTTTAATATTCTTTATGCTTTGTTTTTAATTTAGCTCTTTATGGTCTAATTTTATTGTACATTTGTTTAAATGTGTTGCATTTTTGTTTATTTATTAGAACTTTGAGCTACATCTCTTGTATAAAAAGTGGACGTAGTCATCGTGACGTCACCCATTGGTTTGTGGACTAATGTTTTGAAGCCTCGAGTTCGTCGCCATCTTGGATTACGGCCTTGGCCATTTTGGCTTTTTTGCAACCAGTTTTGCAACGATGCTGTGGTAGCAACCTGTCAATCACCATGTAGCCCCGCCCTAAAACATCCCCTGCTTTATGGTCTGTTTGACTCTAAATGGACCATAATGTACTAAATGAACATCATGCTGTAGTGAAGAAGACTTGAAACTAGAGATTGAGACCATAAACTCATGTTTACAATGTTTACTGAGGTAATAAATCAAGAGAGAAGTAGTCATTTTCTCATAGACTTCTATACAACCAGAGGAGTCGCCCCCTGGTGGACATTAGAGAGAATGCAGGATTTCAGACTGTGGTGACTGTCAGACTTGAAGACTTTCTTGCTAGATTTTAGCGACTTTCATTGGAGAAGACTTGGCAACACTAAACTGGGTTTTTAGGTTTTTGAATGTAGTGTACTCTTCTCTAGTGTTCTAAAGATTACTGCCTTTAAAGGACTCGTGTATGCATATCTAACTTGACTGTTGTGGCACAAAGTTAGTACAGAGGCCTGTAAAAGTCTTGCGGGTTCTTTGCAGATGAATTAATACATCAGAAACACTGAGTGCATCTTCATCCATCTCCTGCTCCCCTCATTTACATCCAGTTAATGGCATCTGTGTCCATCGCTGAGGGGCGTCGTATCAATTCAAACCCATCTCTTATATCATAACACATCATGGAAATATGCTGCCTTCTGCAGCCAGGAGAATATGGCGAAGACATTTTGTCCCTGCAGCTCTTCATTTTGATGCAAATGTGAGGCGGCCCTGTGGGTTCGAATGCGGTGGTGGTGGTGGTGGGAGGGTGAGGGGGAACCAGGGGAAATGCAATTGAGGGATTTCTTTGTGAGGCCCGACGCAAATCCCAAATGTTCTCAGGGCTGAAAACAAAAGCAGCATGGGTGCTGGACCGGCCACGAAAGGCCCCTTCAATGGATGCACCTCCTGCCACACAAAAGCACCGAGGGCTGCGTGTTCCTCTCCCCACGTTGGAGAGACATTTACAGCCGAAGTCACCGGTACTATCGTTAAGACTTCTTTTTGTGGTGCCTGCTTGAGTGATGAAGGGAGCCACCGTGAAGCGACGCCTGGCGGGAGCCTCCCTGGCTGGCTCCGCTGTCTGTGTGAAGCCAGTGTACACGGTGGCATGTGGCTGGGATTAGGAAATTTCACTGTGGATTAAAATCTTTCCAACGCCTCCGTGGCCGCTCGCTGGGAGAAAGTCTGAAGTTCCAGCGGAGATCCAGTGAGCACTCTGGGCCCATGGTCTCCCGTAGCAGGTACGGTGAACTTTTCTCTGTTTCTTTGAACTGATTGTGGATGAATTTATTTACTTTCTTTAGACTTTCTGTCCAGATCTTGTCTAGAGTGCTATTAACTTCTCTAACAACCCAAATGAGTCTCATATCCAACACCTACAGGGTTGTTTTTACTAGAGGAGTTCAGCTGCTTAGAGGAAAGCTACTTCAACATTTTCATAACTTTATATGTGATTGTAAACGTTCTCTAGCAGAATATTAACGAGTGGCTTTATACAAACAACTAAAGGAATCCAAAAACAGTACTTTTAAGCCCTCATTAAAGGCTTAATATCTGGAAAAACAACAACAATAGCTTCTCCTTGTTCGTCCAACACCAACGTGATGAGGATTTAATGAGAACAATACTGTTAAAAAAAATGATTAATATTATTCTTAATGTCGAAAACATTTTATTTAAAAAAAAATTGTTTTTCAAGTTCTAGCACCATTTTTTTTTTCAAGGGAACAAGTTTTGTGAAATGTAAATCTTGAGTCTGTTATGTAAGACTCAAAGTGGACCACGTGGTTCAAACTGAACAGTACAAACGGGGGAAATAACAATAACTTGCATTATTCTGTTGTAGGCTCGTACTAATCTAATGATGAATACGGGGAATTAATGTCTTTAAGTCACTTTGTTATCGACAGTGAGATACATTGTTCTTTTAAAAATATTAAACTTTATATTTGTGACCTATTTTTTATAGATTTCCATCATCATGTAGCAGAACTAACACAGTGTTGGTTTTGGTCTTTTCATGGGATTCGTTGACAATATGAAAAATACAGAATATCACAGACTTATCCTTTACAATAAGTAGAAACAAATTTGTGGTTGTTAAAGTGAATTTAACAATCAATGTTAGGCTCAGTTAGCTGCTCTGTTGGTTTCTTCAGGGTTTTTCCTGATTAAGACTTAAGTCTAACTTCGTCGTACGCTGCACAGATTGTGAAGCCCTTTGAGGCAAATTTGTGATGGACTTGACTTTGATTGATACACATCGGTACTAATCTCTCGTTCTCTCCAGCTCCAGGATGTTCCAGGTGCTCCAGGGTCACATCCAGCCGGCCGGACACCGAAGCCGCAAAGCTCGCCTGGTCAGCAAAGACGGGCGCTGCAACATCGAGTTCGGCAACATCGAATACAGCAACCACTTGGCGTACATGGTGGACTTGTGGACCACGTTCGTGGAGATCCGCTGGCGCTTCGTCCTCCTCCTGTTCGTGGCCTCGTTCACGGGCAGCTGGTTCATTTTTAGCCTGCTGTGGTACTGGATTGCAAAGAGCAACGGGGACCTGACGGACCAGAACCGCACCGACGGACACGTCCAGTGCGTAGACAACGTCAACGGCCTCACGACGGCGTTCCTCTACTCCCTGGAGACCCAGACCACCATCGGGTACGGTGGCAGGGCGCTGACGGGCCACTGCGCCGGCACCGTGGCTCTGATCATCGTCCAATCGCTGATCGGCGTCTTCATCAACTGCTTCATGTGCGGCGTCATCTTGGCTAAGATCTCCTTGCCCAAAAACAGGGCGAAGACCGTCACCTTCAGCGACACGGCCGTCATCTGCTTGAAGAAAGGAAGCCTGTGTCTCCTGATCAGAGTGGCGAACCTTCGGAAGACCTTGTTGATCGGCAGCCAGATCTACGGCAAGCTGCTCCGGACAACGAGCACACCGGATGGAGACACCATCATTCTGGACCAGGTGGACATCGACTTTGTGGTCGACGCCGGAAAGGACAACTTGTTCTTCGTTTGCCCGATGACCCTCTACCACGTGATCAACAGATCGAGTCCGTTCTACGAGCTGTCGGTGGACTCTCTTCCCCAACAGGACTTTGAGTTGGTGGTGTTTTTGGACGGCACGGCCGAGTCCACCAGCTCCTCCTGTCAGGTCCGAACCTCCTACGTCCCTCAGGAGATCCAGTGGGGGTACAGTTTCCTGCCCATCATCTCCCGCACCAAGACGGGGAAGTACCGCGTGGACTTCTCGAACTTTTCCAAAAGCGTCCGGGTCACCACGCCGCACTGCGTCCGCTGCTTCGAGACGGACGCCGACCAGAGAAACCACAACAGCAGCCAGGACGGAGAAAACCACAACCAGCAGCAGAAGTCGGGGATCGACAACTTGGGGTTCCAGGTGATCGACATTCACGACTCCGTAGACGTCACCAAGATGTGAGCGCTGCAAACCCTCGTGAATCAGGAAGTGAGGAATAAAGTGTGAAAAAGCCACTTCCCTTTGAAGCAAAGTTTCACTGTTCAGTCAGACTCTCTTCGACGAGGACAGAATATCTGCTTCCTCCAGTGAATATTTGAGTTAATCTAGTTTTATTTTTGTGCCTCGAACAGCAGAAACAGTCAAAGTGTGGATAAAAACTCAGACATGAGCGAGAGTTAAGCTCTTTGCTCAGCAGCTCATTACAATCAAAGCACCTTTGGGACATGTGACTTTGTCTAGGTAATGTGTGGAAGAGGGGGGGGTAAAAAAATAAAAGAGGGATTGAAGTTTTGACGCATGAAAAAACTGAAAGGGGTAAAATACTGGATGGCACAGTGGGTACTTCTTGAGGAGATTAATGACTGAGCCCGTTATAATAAGAACTGTGTGCTATAAAGTCTGTGGAAGGAAATAAGAAGTAGGACAGGCCTTTGGAGTTTTCTCATCAACTAAAACACTAACTGTAAGCCTTCATCGTTAGGAAACTGTGGACATAGCTGCTAAATAAATGAGATTATTTGAATTGTGACCAGTCTACATTTTTGTACATCACACTGTTGTAACACTGAAACTTCTTCTCAGGGAAAATAACAACCTTAGTAGGAATAAACCCTTTTTTTCACATTTTTGTGTATTCTTTGTGTCTTTTTGGTATTCTACAGGTTGAATATGCTGTTTTCGAGGCAAGCTTTGTACCTTTTTTACTCCACTACATTTATTTGACGTTGCAGATTCACATTATTAATAACAACCTATAAACTAACAGATGCTGATGTATCATTATGCATTAAGCTACCCAGCAGTATATAATGTCGCTATGATTAGCTTCATGTTTACCAGCTGCAACATTAGTGACGCTTACACTTTTAATGCACCCATAACTATAATCCACATATTTGTATATTTTATGTACTTTTACTTGAAACAGAGTGGTTCCACATTGTTGTATTTCTATTTTTATTATAGTAAAAGATCTGAATACTTCTTCCACCACTGCTGGTTATGATTTTCAGCATCAATTAAAGAGATCAGTGTCAGGCTTGTGTCTTTTTAAACACAACACTCGTGCTTTTGTCACATCTCTTATAAATAATCTCCATCTCTCTCTCTCCTATTATATAACATACGGTATGTAAATACCATAAGAACTCACTAGAGAGCATCAGAGAGCTGCTACGATTTAGCACGATTAGCATAAAAACATTATTATAAACAATTAATGCTGCAATAAAACATGTTTTTTTTGTATTTTCAAGCTGTCCCAGTTCTGCCAGCAGACTCTCTTTCATATGCTCTGTGATGTTTGATATCAACTTTTGATGCTCACACCCTCCCCCCCCCCCCAAACACCCTGCAAAACATCACCTGATACAGTCGCTCACAGCTTCGTGTTGGAGTGATGGACCCTGAGTGCGTCTCTGCAGGTGATCCAGCGGTGGAGTTTTCATTTAAAGACAGTTTCTTTTCTGTCAGTGAGGCAGATTCCTCTGGAATAGCTTTTCATCCCGTTCGGATTAACTGGGTGTTGGGTCAGAAAATCTAAATGAATATCATATGTGTGTTTTGGTGTCCTCATGAGAAGGATCCTGACCTGCCTATGGTGAACTTGCTCTGACATTAGACTCAGCGACTGATAAGTCTATCAAATTGTCGAAGGCCTGCTGAGGGAGGGAGCTCCCTCGGCACCAGGTCCTAAATCGGAATGACAACAAGGATTGTGGAGGCGCTGAAGATGTTGTGAGAACGTCCTGATTGCGAGGAGACGACCTTAGTGCCAGGGCAGACGCTTAAGTGAAGTAACTGATACACTTCACTGAAGCGGGGCGTGAACGCAATTTATGTGCGTCACCTCGGGTGACGAAGATCTCAACTTGAAACAACCCATGTACCAATCATTGTGATTGTTTTACTATCCATGACCAATCAGATGCAGTTGTTTTGCAGTATATATGCAAGTGGCTCAGAGTTAGACCTCTGAGCAATCCTGACATGTTGTATGTATGTGATCAGCCTTACTCCTTCTTGTGCGCAAAGAATAAATGTCCTGTGATTAATGATTTTCAACCGGTCTTGAGTGAATTTTTCTATCAGATGGTCCTTCGAGCCGGATTCAACATCTCCGTCTTCTCCCCAGCCTGTCCTGAAACCGTGCACGGGAGAGTCTGGGACTCTTGCTTAAAGCCCTCCGCCCTATTCTCACACGAGAATAGTTTGGCATATTGAGAGGCCAGGAATCCACTCGCTGTGGGGGGAGACGGAGTGACGATTGCCTTGAACCAGACCGTGTTGGAAAGTCATTGCAGGTAAATATAAACCGTTATGTGATCTCAGACTGGGTCTACACGAGACACGATAGCAACCAAAGTTAAGTAATCTAAAAACCAAATTTTAGGTGAAAATAACACTTTAGCGAATCTGAGAAGAGTAGTAAATTCTATTTTCGCTAATTAAAAAGTCCACTGGACTTATTAAGCCGTTCAGTTCTGGGGACTGGAAAGAGGTAACCTGAGATTGAAGAAATCCAAAATAGCTGTGAGTCGGAGGACTAATAACCTTAGGTTCAAATAGTAACCTTTGTTGTGCGGGGCACCATAAAAACTATTAGGTACATTTGTTGATAGAGGGTCAGAGAACAACAGCATTGATAGATCTGCCAATAGGGTGGACTGTTTAGACGCTGGTTCATAAAACACTAAGAATAGGCAAATCTGCCACTTTAGGAGGTGGATTTGGTACATTCATGTTCCTGAATAATACAATTGACAAATCGACCTACTCGACCGCGGCTCTAGGAGCAAACAAATATTGAACAGTTTAGAAAATATTCCGGAAAACATTGCAAACTTTCTTAGGAATCCAAATTTAAAGAAAACAAAATTAGAAAATGGGGTCGAACGCTAGTAAGATCAGTGGGAAAGAAACCTTAAAAGGGGAGGTGAAATACATGAAGATGAAAGATGAAGAAAGCATTAAAACATGTAAAGAGATGGAAAGAAAAATATGGGTTTGATGAGAAATTGACAGTCACAGGATGTCAAGTTTTGGTTGACCAGATAGAGGGAAAAAAGTAAGGGAAAGAAGAAAAAACTAAACTATTATGTTCAGATAGTAACCTTAGGTTCGAGGAACACTGAAATTGACAATCTACTAGGTTTAAAAATAGTTTCGACCTTGGCTCGAGGAGCCTAAAAAACTAACACTTTAGTGAAGTAAGGAAAGATTTTATTTTTTAGTACTAAGCTAGAGGAGAGATTCAACTTTTTCACTATAAAGATGAAGAATGAGGAAAGTGCTGATGTGACTAATTCTCCTGATTTGTTCCCAAGTCTACATTTTTGTGGGAATCCAGACAATGAAGTGGTATGCACCAGGCGGCCTCCTCCGAACCTTCCCCCACCCTCTGCTTCACCCCCAGATCTTCCACAGGCGGAGGAGCTTGCTCAAACTTCACGGGCTCCCG
This sequence comes from Leptoclinus maculatus, assembly GCA_032191485.1. Classification (NCBI taxonomy): domain Eukaryota; kingdom Metazoa; phylum Chordata; class Actinopteri; order Perciformes; family Stichaeidae; genus Leptoclinus; species Leptoclinus maculatus. Next base: position 2,496,500 of record JAVDOI010000008.1, on the reverse strand, counting down.
ATCCGAAAACTCCTCTCCTCTCTCTCCCGTCTCCCACTGTCCCGGAGGCTCTCAGACAAAATACAGAAACTACAACTGAGCTTGTGACGGCACTGAGAAAAGTCATGAGCGAGACTTTTGGCAGACCGCTCTACAGGCCAGCATCCGCTAAATCAGACACAGAATACGGTGAGCAACACACACCAGTAGTATTATGCTGTACACACAGCAACAGTGTTGCAGCAAAAGAAAAGAAAAAAGGGAAACAAAATATGCTATTTGACTATGATAATGATGATGAAATGTCTGAACATTGTTCTAATGTGTATTTCCGAGACAACCAAAAACGTGGAGCTTTCCGCGGACGGAACAGAGGACGAGGGGAGAGCCGAGGAGGAGGAGGAGGGTTCGGGAGAAGGAGCGGAGCTTGCTTCATCTGTGGAGGAGAGGGGCACTGGGCACGGGAGTGCAGGAGCAGAAAAAGAGTGGACGGGGGAGGGACATCGGAAGAGGAGACCGTCAGGACACCACATTCAACAGATGAATCAGGTCATGTAAAAACACGCACACACACTGATGCAGAGACACAGACTGACGGTGAAGAATAAGAGATAGAAATATTAGAACTATATCAAATAGAATTGTGGGGTTAGAGTTATTGAGATGTGCGAAGTAGTATTTTTGTGTGATTTTGGGGCATGTACAAACGGAATATCTATCGGTACCATGCAGAGAATGAAAGTGGTTTGAATAAACGATTGACTGTTGTGTGCAAGAGGTTTCTAACTCACCAAATTGTTACTACGGTCTTGATAAACTGGGTCATGGTCACAGCAAAGGCTGTGCTCTTATCTAAATTTAAACAAAATAAGTGAGACACTTTTTCCTCTCTCCTCTGCTGAGGAAGAGGCTTTGAAAACAATGAATGCAGTTAAAATAGCTAAATTCAACCCACCAGGGGAAGAATCTTACTTTATGTGGATGAACATGATCATAAAGTAAGCAAACAAAAATAAACTCCAACTCTGGAAAGAAAAAGTTAAATATTTGGGTTATGATTTATCTAAAGATGGCCGATCATTAGATAACAAAAGAAGAAGACAAATTATGTCATTCTTAGATGACTAATTTCTGTAGAAATTGGGGTTCTAATTACGCTGAATAAGCAAAACCTTTATCAAAATTGATATTACAAGTGCGAGATGCAGTACAATTCGGTTTATAAGTGCATAGCACACAAAACAGGTACTGACTCCGTTTCAACAGGAAACAGTAAAGCTGATGAGGAAGCATGCAAACGAATGCTCCACAGCAAAAAGAAAAACTGATTGGGTCAAAATAAAACGATGGTTTTTGGGAATGACCTGAGGGCAAACTAATACTACCGAAAGCTTTATATAGATATGCGGCTCTTTTGAGCCATGGGTTGAACCATGTCTCAAGAGGTGGGATGGTATCTATGGTAAACGGGGTGTTTACAGCCTATGGCTTTAATAATTACAAAAAAAATAATTTTTAGGTCTAGTATGCACGTTATGTGCAAAATATAATCCATTTCAACACATTTGCATGGATTTCATTGAACTAAACTAATATGAAGGGAAGAAATATTGTTTGACAATAATTGACAGATACTCTAAATGGATCGAGGTATTTCCAACCAAAACACCAGATGTATTAAAAAAAATGCAAAGGATTTGACTAAAGACAGGAATACGTTTTGATTAACCAGAAATAATTTGTTGTGAAAATGATACAAATTTTGTGAACAAGAGGATAAAACATTTGGCTGAGGTATTTGGAATAAAATATCATTGCTCTTATCATCCACAGTCAGCAGGGTTGATAGAAGGAACAAATGGTACAATTAGATCAAAATTAAGAACAAATATCTTGCCGAGCCTAAACCATTTCTAACATATGGGAGAAAATACAGAAAAATGTTAAAAAGAAAATAAATTACGTCCTCTCCCACTCAGGGGGACTCATAACAAGTCCACGCTCAAGGTTATGAAAACTTGGAATGCACCGAGGTGGGGGGGGGGGGGGGGGCGTAAAACACACCAACAGCTAGCATAGCACATAGCAGAGCATAAAAAAGGTGAAACAATTGTCCGCAACAAAATAGGGCCACTGATAACTCTTAATCTTGAGACACCTGTTTCCTCTGAGTGAGTCTGGAAGAACAGGGAAGTGAAAGCCTCTGGGGCCGCTTGTCTGACCAGTGAAGGCATACTAACACGCTCAGAGGGTTTAGAGGCGTCTGTAAGAAAAGAAAAGAGCTCAGTGGGAGAACTAACATGGCGGAAATTGGGAAAATTAAATAGCCAGGGCTATTTGGGATAAGGGGAACTATGTTTTGCTTTGCTTTAGAGGCGTTAATAATAGTTAAAATATATATATTACGATGGGGAACACGGCAGATAAATTGATGTTTTGCTTTAATAATAATTAGTCCAATATTATGGTAGGAAGTTAGGCAGATAAAATTGACAATTAATAATACAGAATACAACTACACAAACATTGACAAGCTGGGAAATTACCAAACAGGTTTCAAATGTGCTTTACAATTTGTTTTCTCTTCCTCAAACTGACTGGTTGCAGCAATTGTGTCACTCTACACTATCTGTTGCCACCCTGTTTCTCACCCGATGCAGCAAACTATACTTGTTTTCAGACGGAGTTCCTTGTAGGGACCTTGATATGATGCATGTTATGAAAAACATCACACAGACAACTGATGGATATGACGATGCCGAGGGCTGGCACCTAGTGGTTCTGGGGAGATAAGCTTAAGCAGTGGAGCGGAACTTGTGCATCGGCACAGTGGTGAGGTCATTCTATGACCTATGGATGGCTCCTGCCTGCGTAACCTCCTAGAGACAGACCACGACCAAAAGGTCAGCACCATCTGGCAGTGCAGTCAGTTTTGTGTACATAGATGACATGGGGGGGTCCCTAGGTGAAACTCAGTTTGCTGCGGGGTTTGAATCAGTGCTATTTTGGTGGTCAGCGATAGGTAGAGGGGTCAGGATGTGTTACTAGCGGGAAAAGGGAGGAGTCTGCAAAAAATGTTTGGTTCAGTTTGATTGTACTTTCATACCATGTTTGAGGAGATTGTTGCAGTGAAGAATTGATGTTGACATGACTAAACAGACTCTAGTGTAATTACAGACTTTCCAGCAGGATGGTGAGGAGCTGGGAGGTGACGACTACAACGAGGGCGTAATAGCCCTGTGTCAACGAAATCCTTACACTGAACTGTAGATCAATGATGATTCGTATGTCGAAAATTTAGAGAATAGACAAAATGATGATTGCGGCTGATAAAGACAGTACACAGAATGTTTGTTTAAAACATTCTTTTTCAATATGTTAATCTTAGTATAATCCATAAACATTAAAATATGTGTGTTCTTGATACATTCAATTTTATTGTTTTTGATGTTTTGTTTTTATGCTTTCATTTATGTTTTATGTATGCTTGGACATTTATTCAATTTTATAGGAGGAGAAGGCTGAACGTTTTTGATTATTTGTTTATGCATTTGATTTTATTATTTGTTTATACAATAGTATAAAGAGGTGGGTTATGTTGGGTCAGAAAATCTAAATGAATATCATATGTGTGTTTTGGTGTCCTCATGAGAAGGATCCTGACCTGCCTATGGTGAACTTGCTCTGACATTAGACTCAGCGACTGATAAGTCTATCAAATTGTCGAAGGCCTGCTGAGGGAGGGAGCTCCCTCGGCACCAGGTCCTAAATCGGAATGACAACAAGGATTGTGGAGGCGCTGAAGATGTTGTGAGAACGTCCTGATTGCGAGGAGACGACCTTAGTGCCAGGGCAGACGCTTAAGTGAAGTAACTGATACACTTCACTGAAGCGGGGCGTGAACGCAATTTATGTGCGTCACCTCGGGTGACGAAGATCTCAACTTGAAACAACCCATGTACCAATCATTGTGATTGTTTTACTATCCATGACCAATCAGATGCAGTTGTTTTGCAGTATATATGCAAGTGGCTCAGAGTTAGACCTCTGAGCAATCCTGACATGTTGTATGTATGTGATCAGCCTTACTCCTTCTTGTGCGCAAAGAATAAATGTCCTGTGATTAATGATTTTCAACCGGTCTTGAGTGAATTTTTCTATCACTGGGCTTCATCTGCATAACAATGAAAAGTGTTGAGAGGGATTGGCACAGCGAGTCTGAAGCTGCACAGAAGAAGAAAGAAAATGATGAGAGGGCTGAGTGAGAAGATGCAGAGTGTTTTAATGTGACAGAGCCACTGATAATATGGAGATGGAGATATAGGAAAGTACTGTTCTTACGTATACATTTGAGGGTACTTGTATTTTACTTGAGTATTTGCATTTTCTGCTATACTTCTACTCCACTACGTCTCAGAGGGAAATATTTACTTCAGTTTTTATAGATTAAATTAACAAACATCTTATAATCTAGAGCTGCAACAATTAGTAGACTAAATACATCAGAACAATGTATACTGGTATTATATTATTGGATCATAGTTATTAATGCATTAATGTAACACTATTATTTAAAATAATTTATGCTGGGTAGCTTGTGAATTCCTCCCAGGAGATCAATGCAATGTTATTTTGATCTATACTATAACATCAAAATGTATTTATTAATTATAGTTTGTATAGTTGATTTGAATCTGCAAAGTAACTTAAGTTAGCAAATAAATATAGTTGAGTAAAATGTACAATATTTGCTTCTGAATTGTTGTGGAGAAGAAAGAAATACTGAAGTAAAGAACATGTAAGGTTACCTCAAAATTATATAAATACTACAGATTTACCATCTTTACGTCCTAACGTTTCTATGTGCTGTCAGTTTGGGTAACGTTAGCCATCTTTTCCCATTTTTACCTTATCGTTCTGCTGCCTCCATGTTTGGACGTCTGCCAACTACGAGCCAATGAGGACAAAGGTACTTGAGAAATAGCCAATCAGATTGCAGCAGGTTAACAGGTGATTATAGCACCACCTATTGGATGTTGAATACATAATGTCAGTATCCCAGCATGCCCTGTGGTCCTGCTTCAGTCCTTCTTACGTCTTAGTGGCCACTAAAGATAGTTGTCAACCAACAATATGGTCTTTTTAAAGCCACAAACCCAAACATTGTACTGAGCAAACGCACCCTTGAAGCTCTGGAGTATAAAGAATGAAACCAATGTGGCTGAGGCCAATAAACTATGAAAGCCCATTCACGGCAGCAAAAAAAATAAAAATAAGATCACCAAAAAATAAAATAATTAATTCACAAAAAATAAAAATGAATTCAGAAAAAAAATAAAAATAATAATAATTAATTCACAAAAAAATAAAATATATATATATATATATATATATTTTTTTTTTTACTTTTTCTCTGTCAGCAAAAAAAAAGATGTTTCCAGTTGCTGTTTATTGGTCGCCACCTCAGCCACATTGGTTTCATTCTTTATACTCCAGAGCTGCTTCTTGCTTAACATTCTATTCAAGGGTGCGTTTGCTCAGTACAATCCATGTGAAACATCATCTGTATTTCATGTGTTGTAAAGCCACGTTTTAAAGAAGTCTTCAATGTACTCACAATCCATTCATATGTCATAGCTGCTTCTATGACTGTTGTGTTAAAGTATCTCATAATTTCGACTTTCTATAGCAACTGGAAAAATCTGGTCAGTGTTATGGTTACAGATGGATGCACCAAAAGTTTTTTTTTTTTTTGCTGGTGGAAAAAAAGTAAAATAAAAAAAAATAAAAAATTATTAGAATTATTATTTATTTTGTGGGTGGATTTTTTTCTTTTTTTTTTTTTTTGTGAATTACATTTTTTTAAGTTACTATTTTTTTTTTTTTTAGTGATCTTATTTTTATTTATTTTTTTTAAGTTACTATTTTTTTATTTTAATTTTTTTTAGTGATCTTTTTTTTTTTTTTGCTGGCGGGAATGGGCTTCCATAGTAGCTTTAGCGTCTATCTTTATCTTTTTAACCTGTTTTCACTGATAAATCAGTTTGACATCCTGGATATAAACTTCAAACACATCTTGAAGACCCGTCTGTCTGCTTCTCTCTGAAATCACTTCTACATTTTTCCAAAAATGTGATAATTTTCAGGGAGTGCAGTTAGTGGCAGTGTGGGCTCCATGGTAGCAGCGGGGACCAGCATTGAGTCAATCCAAGCTAATTTGTACCGACAACATCCATTGTAGAGCCGCCTAATCTGGCAAAATCTCTTTGGCATAAAATGTTCCGACCCACATATGTTATTTTCTGGAAAACAGGAAACTATGAATACATGACAAGAAACAAAAAAAGGCAGCTGCTAACAAGTGGCTGAATGAGACTACAAAACATCATTACATATATATATATATATATACTGTATGTATATATAGGTACGTATACGTATATGGTGCTCCTTGTTTTTAGCTGTATGACTATTTCTGTGTATGTGCACTGAGATCAACTAAGAAGCAAAGTCAAATACCTTCTATGTGTTTACATACCTGTCCAATAACACAGAAGAAATTATGGATCAAACTTCTTGACTTAGTGACAAACAGGAGAACAAACTCAAATCAGAATGGCAAATTTATTTTATTGACAACTCCTGGATCCACACGGGCAGCAAAATGGAAATCATTTCACATGTAAACATGTTGTTTAAGGTCACTTGAATGTATTGAATGTTGGCAGGACACACACACACATAAACACACACACAAACACATCAACACACACACTAGCATGAAGTTATCCCACTGAAAGTGTTCTTCAATAATATGTCAACATGATCATATTAGTGGGTTGCTTACTATATGTAAAGCTGAGCATGCAGAAGAACTTTCCCAGCAGCCTTCATTTAAACACCAGAAATGATGCATTAAGGTCAGAGTATTTTTTTACATTATAGCGCTTAGGATCACATCCTTCAGATCAATAATGTTTAACACATCAGAGGCCTCGTAGATAAAAAAGTGTTAATGTCCTGAAGTATTGATATCCCACTTTAGAGATGACTTACAGCCAATCGATGATAGACACCATTAAAGGACCATTAAAGACTCCATTTCTAGCTTAAAAGATTGTTCTTTTAAATGCTGAAACAAAACGTAAACGTTTCAATATTTACTTCATCATCTTAGTCTTAAATCGAGTAAAAATGCAAGACTGCAATGCAAAAGTCTGGCTCCAGCTTCTCATATTTGCTGATTTTATTTGTTTTATCTCAGTAAATTTAACATATTAATTGTTTTTTTTAAACTGAAGCAACTTGAAGACGTCAGCTGCAGCACTAAACAACTGTGATGGGCAATTATTGACAATCTTCCGGCATTTTAAAGATCAAGAACATCAGAAAATAAGCGTGAGTTGCAGCCCATAGTTTTAATTTATAGAATTTCGTCTGTGGATTCATGTGAAGTCCAAATAATCACTGTTACTTCCCTATTGTTAATTTAAAATTAATTTAAAAGCACGTCATGGTGACAAACAAATGCAGAAGTGTTGTGCAGTTTTCTAAGCAAGTGAGCATGAAATCACATCCTCTGACCTATTATAAGATGAAAGAATGCACACAAAACTGTAGGCAAATTAAAATCTCCAAATCCCCTGTAAGTCTTGGATGGAGGGATGAACCGTAGTAACTTCCACTCAGAAAGGACAATTATAGGACCTGCTGGGAGGTAACAGTGCTAACCACTGAGCAACTCTGCTGCTTTTTAATTAACTTTTAAATGATTAATTAATTAATCAGTGGAGCTAATGGAGCTACGTTTCATTTAGATCCTATTTCTGGTGTGTAATTACCGCTGGGCTTTAATTTTCCCAACACTCACACCGCCTTCATTTCCCAATAAGACTAAAGGGCGTCTGTTCAAAGCAGCTTTTACCTTCTCATTTCATTTTTGAAATAGCTGCCAGTTAACCCGTTCAGACACAGAAGAGTTTTAGCATTAATTTGAAGACAAATGCCAGTCAAATATTCACTCTTTTAGCTCTGGTTTGGTCCGCTGAGAAAAAACTCTCTCTTTGAGAGCGGTTTGACTTTCTTAACCAGTTCGTTGCTAACAGCTGCGAACCGCCGCAAACTCTTGCTAACCACCACTAACTGCTGCAAACTCTTGCTAACCACCACTAACTGCTGCAAACTCTTGCTAACTGCTGCTTACTGACTCTAACTGCTGCAAACTCTCGCTAACTGCTGCTTACTGACTAACTACTGCAAACTCTTGCTAACTACTGCTAACTACCGCTTACCGCTGCTAACGGCCTCTAACTGATGCAAACTCCCGCTAACTGACGCAAACTATTGCTAACTGACGCAAACTCTTGCTAATTACTGCTAACTGCTGCAAACTCTCGCTAACTGCTGCTTACTGACTCTAACTGCTGCTAACTGCTGTAAACTCTCGCTAACTCCCGCTAACTGCTGCTAACGGACGCTAACTGCTGCCAACGGCCTCTAACTGCTGCCAACGGCCTCTAACCGCTGCTAACTCTCGTTAACTGCTGCAATCTATCGCTAACCGCTGCTAACCGCTGGCATCATTCATATGTATGTAGATGTTTATGGTTGTGTTGATTTCTAATTACCTTGAATTTGCAAGTACTGTGTTTTGCAATGTTTTAATCAAAACAAACATTTTGAAAATCTGATCAAACAAAGGCTTTAAAGGTCATAATTTACAAACAAAACACATAAAACATGACCCATCGTTGCAGATTTAACGAACCAAAGTATATGAAGTAGTTAAAATTAGCTCCACTTTGAGCAACAGCAACATTAAAGTGCCGCTTTTATATTAATACATCAATAATGATCCAATGAAATAATAGTAATGACAGCAGCCACTCTGCATTATGAGTACTTTTGATACTACATGTTGGTAATGCGTACATATTTTGACTTAAATTACATTTTGAATGCAGGATTTTTGATTTGTAATAGAGTATTTGTTATTCTTCCGTATGGACTGAAGTGAAGCAGCCGTTTCTGCTTCAGTGGCTGTGAGTGAAGAAAACGTTGCACAATCTTTTCAAACTATTGTTCCAGAAATAATGTTTCCGCTGAACAGATTTGACACAAACACACATTTGTTGTGTTTCAGTAAATCAGATGTTCAGACGGTCGGACCAGCAGGTCTGCTGCCAGCGAAAATATTCATCACGTTTAACGGTTTAGTGGCTCCTCATCCATACGGAGAGAGAAGCTGGACTAATGTACTCGATATAAATATTTTAGCATGATTGGGACTCAGCTGCATCACAAAGACCGGTGTCAAAATGTCCCGTAGGAATAAACCAGAGCGGTATGTAGTTAACTGAATAAAATATATTCTTATATCACCAATCAATCATAACAAAATTACATGACTTATTGAACCCAAATCAGTTAAAAAATGAATCTGTATGAAGCATTTCTGCCCACATTTGAGGACAGATGATTTTTTCCTCCCAGCTGGACCAGTTAAACCAGTGACCTTAAAGTCACACACCTGCTGGCATTAAGATAAGTGGTTTTATTATTCACCCTATCAAATATTTATTGCCTCTTTGAATCTGAACTAATGCGATATGGCATCTCCATAGCTTTACGTTTATAGTTTGTCTCCATTAAAAAGGAATTATTGGTTTAATTTGATTTCTTCTTCTATGTTAGTTATTAATCCCCCAGTTTTTACTGAAAAAAAATATATAAATATATTTTCTTTTTTAGTGTACGGAAGTAAAATCCTCTTTTTGGCCACTGGGGGGCAGCAGAAACAAGCTGTGATCACAGCACGAACATATTATCTACTAAAATGACGAACATGTTTGAAGACAATTGCTCATTTACTAATTCAGCAGATGTAGAGAAAACATCTGCATTTGTTTGGAGGCCTGTTTCTGCCCACTACGTCCAAAATCCACCCGGTCTTCACCTTTTTTTTTTGTAAGAGGGTACGTTGGTTAATTATCTCTGGAGCCCTCAAATCTATCCTGTGGCCTCTTTGTGGAGACCCGACCCACACGTTGGGAACCACTTCTAAACCACTTTGCAGTTATTTATTTGATTCATCTTTGTAATGTTGCTGCCGGTTCCTCTGCTCTGCTCTGAGGTATATCTGAACTTCTCCTGTGTATTTGTAACCTACTTAACTTATTGTGAAGCTTCTTCTGACTCACAGTGAGAACGGAGCTAAAACACAGAAATATTAACTTGCAGTTCTTAAACTACATCAAATAGTTTTATTTGAGCGTTACGTGTGGATGTTGCAGCCTACAGGCTTCACTATCAGTGGACTGAAACATTTCCATCTTTAACGATGCGACTCCAAAGCTTTTATTGTGGCCTTTTTTGGTTTAAAGCAGACTGGAAAACATGAAAGTCTTCAGCAGAAATTATTTTGGCTCCGGAAAGTATTCGTCACAGCTCTTTGTGGTCGAGTCTTATTCAGTAATAACGGCGTCTCCAGACGTTTTATGATACTAGTCTCAAGTGAGTGTATTCAAGATCACAGCCGTCCTTTGGTTTGGTGTAAAAATACCAACTGTACACAGCAAGAAGAATTTGCATTTTCTGTTCCTCGACATCCAGATATTCTACTATTAACAAGCAAACTCTACCTAAAGTATGAAAAGTAAAGGTATTAAAATGTTCCCAGTCAGTGTTTTACTATTATATTAATGTGCATGTTGCATGTTTTGAACTAGTTTAATCTTCATCAATGCATCATATTCTATAAGATCGTCTCTGTCCTGTGAGAACCACGTATCTCTAAAAAGAACAAACAGCCTGTTTTCAGCTTTGTGACGATGTGTTTTCCAGCTGATCCACGAGGCTTTTTAAAGAGTTTATTTAGTTTAAGAAGAAGTAGGACTTCTTCATATTCAACCTTCAGTTTATCTCAAACATTCAACATCTGGAGATACGTGGTTTTCACTGGAGAGGAAGGGGATGAAACCTAAAGCGGTCAGAGAAATGTAGTGGAGTAAAAAGTACCTTGAATTTCTACTGAAGTACAGTACTTTAGTTGCATCCCAACACTTGTAGTCTTTGTGTATTTTGTCCGTGTTGCTCTTTAAGATAACTTTAACTGTCTTATTCATATATTTTTTGTTGTACAGTTTATACACGAGGCCTCTGACTTTCAAACACCAATAATCCACTTATTATATGACATTCAAATGCCACGCAGGGCACGTTGGAGCTCATGAAGCGGGTTGGCTTTGTTATTTTTGTATAACGAGGTCAAAGATCAGAATTTCCCACAAGTTGACATTTCCCAGCATGCGTCCAGTCACACGTACCGGAACCACAGCTGCTGAACACACGGGAAACGACTCGACTTGGATATTATTAGCTCGTCTCCGCTCACTGCGCCGCTGATCGGCTTTGACATCGCTCCCAATCATCCGGTAGGAAACGCCTGCAGCGGCTTCCTTCATCTCAGACACTGCAGATGCAAATCATCCCGAGATGTTTCGGGGGGGGGGGGGGGGGGGTTGGCTCAGTGAGTGGCAGTATTTGATTTGATTTTACTTTTTTATTTATTTATGTCATTACTGCTTTTTTTCCTTTCCCCCCCAAAGGCTGCTGGGATCAATCCTTAGATTATAAAAAAGAGACGCACAATATAATAAGAGCGGACAAACAACACTCACAGTCGCAGAAACAACCACTTTACATTTAAAAAACACACGAATCATCCGGCCTGAATTTAAACCCCAGGTTTGTTCTGTTGTTTGTTTGTTTGAGACTCTCTCAGGAGCCGACCTGCATTCGGTCAAATCTCACTGCAACAAGGGAATGAGGTGATGTGATGTCACTGTGGTTATGACTAGAGGATGGGGGGGAGGGGGGGGTAACATGAGATCCACGAGTCCATCTGTGCTACAGGTGAAGAAGCAGCACTGCGTTTGTTTTTCCTGAGTGGACACAGAACTGCATGTTTGGTTGGAGCCAGCGCCCAGTTACATCAAGTTTAAGTCCCGAAGACAGAAGTACAGTTATTTTGTTAAACGCTTATTCGCTTTCATGCCGTTAAGATGAGAAGCTCGATGCCTCTCTCATATCTGTACAGTAAATAAGAAGAATTCTTATTGACGCATTTAAAAAAAGGCATGAAACTCAATAAAAGATATAGAAAACAATAAACAAATAAAACCAGAGGAGGACTGGGCAATGAAATCAAATGTCGTGATATTGTTTAACCAAATACCTGGATATCAATATTGTGACCATTGGTGCCTTCACACAACATTTAAAACAATGAGAGTTTTGATAAATAGTCGTCAGTAATGTGGACACAATGAGCATAATGAAAGAAAAGTCGGTTCAGATAAATTACTTTACTGTAATGCAGCCGTTTGAAACCAGGAAGAGACAACAGTTAGAACATTTTATGATATCCAAAATATAAGACGGGTCTCAAATCACTATATGGATATATATAATAATCACTATATTGCCCAGCCCTAAATGACACTAAAGGGGAGTTACAATGACAAAAACGGGGAAATATTGCAAACAGCATCGCGCAGCCTGGAGAGACAAATGTCAATAAAACCAAAGTTATGTGGAGCAGAAAACAGACGTGTTAAAGAATCGATTGTGTCTTTCAGCCATCATATTATAATTGAATTATTAGAACTGTTATAATAACATCGTACTCATTTAAAAGTAAGATCTGTGAATGTGGCGACGGACAATGATTTTAACATTTACCTCAAAAAGAAAAACAAAGAATTAAAGAATGAAAATAATGACAAAAAGGCTGCGTTTGTCTGCTCCCTTAGTTTAAAGGTAATGTGTGACGCCTCCTCATATCGAATATATTAAACAGCTTCAGGTCATTAGACATGTTGCTGTCAGGGATCAAAGGATAACCAGCTTTTCATTCACAAATATAGAGCAATATGGATCTTTAAAAGATGTTTAATGTAACTGGGCACCGGCGTGCAAAAGGCATTTTCATGTATTTTGTCATAATGATGCACTTAAATGAGAATATATGAGAAAATAACAACAATCCGGAGCTTTTTCCCTTTAAATGCTGAAGGTTGAAGGAGAAAACCTCCTAAACCTCCTCACGTTCATTGGACTGTGGGGTTTTTTTTGCAGAGCGCCGGCATTCTCATAGAGATTACATTCTTCAGAAGGGGGGGGGGGGGGAAACACTGGCTGCCTTGGAAAGAGAGGAGCAGCTCTTCATTTAGCTACGGTGAAGAAGAAGCTTTGAAGTCAGCCATTTAAAATAGGATTTACATGAATAAATAAATGGTGTGAGCTCCGACACTGTTCGTGGAGGCGGACGGCTTTTTGTTTCTGTATATTGACGGGTTTTGGTCCCGGAGCTATTAATAAATACACCTTTTTGTCTTTGTTTAAACTTGATGTAATTCTCAGCATTCATGACCTTGGGAATGTTTCCACGTGTGACGGATGAAGAACAATGAGAGTTTATATTAAAACACCACTTTAGTGACGCCGTGGTTCTCTTGGACTCCTCTGGCCTCACGCCGAGATTCAGTTTGGGCTGAAGATGTGCTTCACAACCTTGTGCTTCACAATCTGTGTAAAGGATATATATATATATATATATATATATATATATAAAAAAACAAATTCAAATGAAAAAATAAGGATAAAAACGTTCACTTCCTGCCTAGAGATGGGGCTCGGTAGCATTTTAAAGAGTCCGAATCAAATCTCAGGTTTACTGAGGTTTACTTATCAGTGATTAAACGTTAAAATAATACGATTTTAATCACGTTTTGAGAATCAGAAGATGCTCTCTTGAATAAAAACTGTAATGTACGTAAAGGGATTTACTTTTTAGTAGAACCTGCAGAACCGTTTACACGTCGAGAACACGGTCATTAAAATAAAGGTTAGGACCTACGAACGTTAACCGTAGACGACTTTAACTTAAATTACATTGAGCTCAGTTTTAACAGACGGACGACTTTTCTTTGAGACTTTTCGGGAAAAAAAAAAGGAAAATCTATTTTTCTTTCCTAAATCTCCATCATTAGAGATTATTGTAGATTATTTATACCGCCCCTCATATCTCGTATGTTAATGTCTTCATTTTAACCCAAAAAGCCCAAACGCGTAAATGAGGAGGTTTTGATTAGAGAATCGTTATTAATGACTATCGGAGCCCATCTCTAGTCCTCCCTCCGAGTCCTAGTCACCCGCCGCCTCTGCTCTGGTTACGTGTGTGTGTGTGTGTGTGTGTGTGTGTGTGTGTGTGTCATGGATGGAGGACAGAGACGGACGTCTGCGGTGCTGCCTGTCTCTGGATCAGTCTTAGCTTACGTGATTGTGACAGACACTGTTTGGTTCCATGTCTCAGAGGACCTGTCAAACCGGCTCTTCATCCTCCATCATCATCATCATCATCATCCTCCTCCTCCTCTTCCTCCTCCTCCTCCTCATGGAGCTTATCGGTACGGCGGTTCGGGCTGTTGAGGGTTCGGCCTGTAAAGCTGCTGCACTCTCACCGGCCGCCCGTGAGCCGGCCAGCCGCCCGGTAACTGTCCGATGACCCTGAGGCCGACCGGCTGGTGGCCGTGTCCCGGCAGCGGGTTGCCGGTGCCGAGGATGTGGGTCTGATGACCCAGCTGGGGCTCGGGCGGCAGGATGCTACTTTGGTGGCTCGGAGCCGAGGCGGGGGGGGAGACCGGGTAATGCGGGAGGAGGATGGCGGGCGTGAGGCCGTAGCGGACCTGGAACACCCTGAGGGGTCCCTGGGCTACGAAGCCGTTGGGCCTCTGAGGCTCCTGAGGCTGCTCCAAGTCCTTCTTCACCTCTTTGCTCTCCTCCGCCGCCGTCGCCATCATCGCCGTCTTCTTGGCTTTGCTCGGCGGCCGCTTGGCCCGCGCGGCGTCCTGCATCTTCTCCGCCTGAGCCCGCCGGACGTGGTACGTCTTCCTGGAGCTTTGGAACTCGTCCAGGAACTCGTCCAGGCTCACGTTTCCCTCCATGAACTTCTCCAGCAGCTCCTGTGAAGCGAGGCGCAGACAAATAAACCCACATCAGCACACAAAGGGAGGAGGGGGGGGCGTTTAAACAAACTCCTCTAAGAATGAAGAGGATCTCATTTACCCGTGAACTTTGGCACAGTGTGTCGGCTGTAATGTTTCGCTGTAGGTACATGTTACACCGCTGACTAAATGTGACGCAACTGTTACTTTTGGCGACGCTTGAAAGCCTCGTGATCCGTCTGTGTGTGTGTTCCCAGGACGTGAGGAGCAGAAGTTATATTTGTGAAGTAATCGCTGCACCGACCACAGAGAATGATTAAAAAACAATTCTGATTGAGGTTCACAGGCCTTGGGACTGAGAATAAAGGTTTTTTATTACATTCTGGGAGAGAAGATATTGAGCGTTCTGTGTGTTTGTGTGCACTTAAACAGTAAAGATACTGCTGGTTTTCTGCGGTAACCTGATTTCTTTAGACGTCATGGAAATGAGGTTTTACATAATCGGGGGAAGGGATTAGAGAAACACATTTCATGGTCGCGTATGAACATAAACAGGCTTTTTTTTTCTTTACAAAAACAAAGGTGCATGAGAAAGACTTGGTTCAGGTGAAGAGTCTGTGTGGAGGGATGGATTTGGGATGATTTCATGCAAAGTCAGACTAAAAGTGAAACGGACACAAAGCTCTAAATTTGACGGTTTCTGGCTTTATTATTTCTAAAAGTCAGACCCACTGAAACGCTGTTTCATCATCTTGTCTCCCTGTGCACATAAAGCTGTGTTTGTGGCTTAATAATGAAGAATTCTCCTGCAGAATGTCTTCTTTTTATGTCTTTAATCTGACAAAACATCCTAAATGCTTCATTAATTATAATAAATGCAGCCATTGATTTTTCAGTCGATGGACCGATCCATTGTTTCTGATCTAAACGTCTCCGTGTCCTTGTAACCTGGTTTCTCCTCTGACTGACGCAGTCTGCACAGACTGACCTGCTGTCTGCAGTGAGAACTGAAATATGGTTCACAAAGTCAAATACAAAGTGGAGTTTAAAGATACCGATGTCTAGAAAAGTGCACCGAGACTTAAAGGATGAAAGCCTCATTAAAAGACGTGTTAGTCCGTCTCTTTATACTGTCTGACCTCTCTATGAAACAGGTCACACATGTTCAGTTTCTTCTTAGTTTTAAAAAAGGCTCAAACAGCTGCCCGCTGTGGGTTTTTAGCAAATCATGTTGGGGACTATTTTTAGCAGCGGATTAATACACATTTATGGCAGCGGGATGGCGTTTGTGGGATTAAGTCAAAATAAACTGCAGCCAATGAAGCAACATGTCTCGCAGAGCAACGTTACGGCTCTTTCGTGCGGTTTTTTTTGCACAACAATGGAGCTCTTTGGCATAAACGAGGCTTTAGAGACACAGACGATGCTGTTTATTAGCAGAGATTTGAGAAAAATATAGATTATCACCAGATTTTTTTTGTTAAATTCTAAATTCAGAGCATTGACACGGCAACAAACCACTAGTTCCTCTCCTCCATCTCTCCCTCTCTACTTTGTTTACGTAGCAGGCTCAGCCGCCATGTTGAGAGCCGTAGGAGACAATCCTTCAATCAAAGACACGCTCTGTTTAAAGTGTTGTTCTCACACAGCCTGTCCACTGGTCAGCCCTGTCGTGTGATTGGTTGAGTTTGTGGTTTATTGAGTCTCCTCCCACTGCGTCTTCCCCCACTGAGACCGAGTTCCTCCATCTGGTGTGGAGGCCGTTAAATAACCTCAGGTCGCAGAGAATGTTATTGGCCTTTATTGCCAACATACAACAGCTGTTACAGGCAAACGCTCATTTAATTTTAATGTGTGTGTGTGTGTGTGTGTGTGTGTGTGTGTGTAAACGATAATCTGTTTTACGTCTAATGTGTGTGTGTGCCAAATAAATTGTTAATAAAGCAGAGAGCCACAGCTGAATCTTGACGTTGATTAACATTAAAATATTTAATATAATCCTCTGAATCGACGGTTTACACTCGTTTATTAATCTGCATTTCATGGAGGAGAATAAACAGCAGCTCAAACTAGAGGGAAGATGATTAGTAAATGAATCGATTGCTATTTTGGTAATTGATTAATCGTTTGATAGACAAAGCGATTCATGGAGAAATGAATACGCAGAATGTGTCAAATGAACAAATACCACATTGATCGGTCGTCCCAGTCCGTTTGTCTTTGGTACTTTAGATTTTGTTTTGATTCATAAATTTAAATGTCTCCTTATTATTAATTACTATTTGTCTATATTTCTGCTCCACAGTTTACATCTCTTCATTAGCAGCTACTTGATCTTTGACACACTAGAAACACAAAGACAACTGGTTTCCTTCATCAGATTAAGGAAAGAAGACGAACTCTGTGTTATGACGCCAGATATCCAGTTTTCTGAAGGTTGTTGTTTCTCTACATGCGTGTGCGTGTGCACGACAAAAACCACGATAAGAGAAAACATCATGTTGGCAGCAGTGCAGTCCTCAGACAACATCGGTTCCATCGAACCGACGGCTTCAGCAGAGAGAACGAAGCAGCGAGTTGAAACACAAACCGGTTTGTTCTGTGTGTGTAGCTCAGCTGTAGCTCTGCTTAAAGGTCGGAAGGTCATTTGAATTGATTTAATACGAGCCCCGAGGACAACAAGATGAGGTTGTGTTTCCTTCTCCAGATTTCTGTTTTCGTGTCGGTACCTGACGAGGAATCCTCCGAACGAGGACGCATGTTTGACTTTAGGCAACAGAAGAAGAAGAAGAAGAAGAAGAAGAAGAAGCCGTCTTCACAGTCAGGGGTTGTATTTTTTTGAGGCCGTGGGAAGAGGACATGCTCTTCCAGATTGTCACGGTGGCACTGCTGCGATTACTTCTTTGTGAATTCTGATAGATGTTTTGGAAACGGCTGCATTTCTTGTCTCTCACTGAAGCAACGACCCTCTGAGGGCTGAATCTCAAACGACTGAGATCAGAAGAGATAGTCACAGAAGAAGAGACACGAGAGAGATATCGGGTCGACTAAAACACAGAGCCTCGGTTAGATAGTTTAAAGATAACGGACCAGACGTGCACTGATACGATCGTCTCTTTAACGAATGTACGGAGGCTGTGCGGGGCCGCTTGGCATGAGCTGGGTGTTGCTTAATCAATCAGTGGGACAGCGGCTATAATGAGTCACGGAGGTATTGATCGGAGGCGGGTGAGGTGGGGGAGGTGTGCAGCAGTGTGGGCTTCTTTCTGTGAACCAGAGTCCCTCGCGGTCCTGATGGAGGCCAAGACAACACGCAGGACTTAAAACAGGACCACTTGTTAATGCATCGTGATCGTTAAGAACTACTGTAAACCTGCAGGGTATTTTGTATGAAATGCGTACAAACATAAAGATAAATGGTGCAGACTGTCCAAAGATAACCGTTTTATTCCAACAAGGACCTTCCTCAGGTCTCCTTTCATGCGTTTACACAGTTGCATTGCACACAGTGTGCATACATGAGGTCCTTTAGCCTCCAAGGCTCTGAGTAGGCGGGACTTTGTGTGTGTTTGATTGACAGCTGAGCCGGTGGGAGACACAAAGTGAATCACTGCTGCCGGATAAACATTTAGCATCAAAGCTGAATAATGTTTACACTTGCAGGGATGTTTTTAAGCTGTTTAAATACCCATGTTTGACATCTATCCTATATATTATAGGCATTAAATGTATTTCAGCTCATCGGTTTCCTCTTTATATACTGGCTTACGTTCTCAGTGGTGGAGTCCGCCATTGCATTTCTATTTTTTCAAGTGCACAAGAGCGTATCCTGAACATTTTGCCTGAACTAATGCCGCCTTGTCCCCGAGATAAATCATCAGAAAGCCTCAAACCTGTAGAATCTGAATGCAGGACTGTGAGAACACATGTGCAGCGTGTGGAGGGATTCCTGCAGGCTGCCGTGGTGGGAGTGGGTTTAGCAGCTCTCAGAAGCTCACTGTACGTACATGCGTCGTGTCTTTAGAGATCACATTGCTCAGAAGTGGGTGGGCTGTCAGCTTGACTGCAGGCTCTTCAAGAATCCTCCACAACCGTGCTGCCAAAGTGACGCAAGACCGTGTCTGATTCTCACAAGAAAGAAAGAGAGGATTTTAGATTCTCTTACCTCTGAATGCTCCTCGGCACGAGCCACCTCCTCCTGCAGGAGGTTCTGTGCCGTCTGCAGGCTGTGCTTCTCGCCGTGAGCCTCTGCAACGACAGAGAGAGAGAGAGACACCGCTGATGCATTGTGGAGAGAGAGAGAGAGAGGAAGATAGGGGTACGAGATGGAGGAAGAATCCAGCAACCAAGAAAACCACAGCAGAGAAAATTATTTTCCAAATCACAAAGAGCTTCACGGGTTTGTGCTGACGAGGGGATGGTGGTGATGGTGTGGACAGCAGTTGGCTTGAAATAAGGAAAAAACTGCTGTAAATATTCAACTTTTGGCGATTTTGAGAAGCTGGCCTTGGTTTGGTTTGACCACGAAACTGAAACCCACGTCGAAGTCTAATTTTTGCCATCTACTCGCATTACTTTCTCAGATGCACCACTTGTTTTTTTCCCCCCTGTTTGCAGTCAATAGATCTATAAAACTTAAACAAACGATGAATTATCCAGGCGCTCCTTTGACATCAAGCCTCATCAAATAAGCCCGAGAGCTCAGCGCTCCGTGTTCACGCGCAGATAACCACGTCTGAATTATTTATGTTCATGTCAATACAATAAAAAATGCAAGGAGCCTCATCAAGAACGATCGAAGCGAGCAGCTCACAAAACCACAGCGACTGTAATCCACCGCAGAGCATTCAACACCAGCTCGCATCTACTTTATATCAAGATAAAGCTAGAAGGTGACAGGAAGTGGTTCAGTTGTTGTGATGTCAGGAGACTCAGTAATGTCTAACCTGTCGGAGCATCTTTTAGCAATATCAGCATGTTCCCAGAGCTCAATGTTGACATTACCGACAGGAACGGAGGCCAAAACTACAAAAATGTGACCCGAGCTGTAAAAGAATATAACTTATAACCTTCTTATAACCCCAAAACTTACTTAGGAATACTCACGTGTTTAAGTTTTATAACCTATATAAATAAATATAGGCTCTTAAAGCGCTCTTGTATGGTTGTATCTACCTCTTATTATCTATTCTTCCACTTCTCGATCTGTACTTTCTGTACCGCTGTAACAACTGAAGTTTCCCCCTGAGGGGCTCAATAAAAGGCTGATCGTATCTCGTCTTAAACAAACAGGCTTCATGCCGTAGACCAGCGCTTGAATTCGCTTATTTTTTATCATGAAACAAACTAAACTAAACACACGTGCTTACATACAGGAGGCCCCACTAACGCCTCGTGGAGGCCACACAGCCCGGTTAATAAACATGTATAAGTGCAGCACGTACGCAGCATGTGTTCACCTCCTGGGGATCTCGGCCGCTCATCATTATGAACAAGCTTGACCCAGCTGACTGCAAAGTGTGTCTTGTCCCTCCAAGAGATGCTGTGACCGTGTTCAGTGCAGACTGAGGGGCAAAAAGAAGTCACAGTAATGACTCCAATAACTCTAAAGCCTCTGGGGGAGGGGGGGTCTGGGAAAATGGACATTGTGTGCAGGCTGATTCTCTTTAAGTGTCTTTCTAAGCAGAAAACATTGCGTCTTCGACAAACCTTGCCGTCCACCTCGGCATTAATAATCCATCGCTCCGCGTTGCATCTCCGCATTCTGGCCGTCATTGTGTGAACAAGGAGAAGCATGCATTAAGGAATGGCCTCTTTCGCGAACCCCCGACACGGCATATGTGGGGAGATGGGGATCTAATGAGAGGTGACAGCCAGGCAAACAAATACTCATATAGCAGCTGTATGTGACCTACATTTGAGGAAGGGGAGAGTGGTGGGGGGTACCTGGAGGCCAGCGCAGCCTATAGAGCTCATTCAAGTGAATATGGTGTCTGTGATGGAGAACCACGTTTCATCTGGGAGCAAACATGAGATGATGAGGAGTCATGGACATCGCTGTACTGTTCACACTACACAACTTTCACAATGGTCGGATCGCTGTACTGTTCACACAACTTTCACAATGGTCGGATCGCTGTACTGTTCACACCACACAACGGTCAGGCTGCTGTACTGTTCACACTACAAAACTTTCACAATGGTCAAGATCGCTGTACTGTTCACACTACAAAACTTTCACAATGGTCAGATCGCTGTACTGTTCACACCACACAACTTTCACAAGGGTCGGATCGCTGTACTGTTCACACTACACAACTTTCACAATGGTCGGATCGCTGTACTGTTCACACCACACAACTTTCACAATGGTCAGATCGCTGTACTGTTCACACCACACAACTTTCACAATGGTCAGATCGCTGTACTGTTCACACTACACAACTTTCACAATGGTCGGATCGCTGTACTGTTCACACTACACAACTTTCACAATGGTCAGATCGCTGTACTGTTCACACCACACAACTTTCACAATGGTCAGATCGCTGTACTGTTCACACTACACAACTTTCACAATGGTCAGATCGCTGCACTGTTCACACTAGTATGAACTAGTATCAGTCACTGTGTAATGTGTGATGTTTATTCATGCAAACATCCGACACCCTCAGTGCAACAACAACTTTGGTCCATGTTGCAAATGCACCACATAACTCACACAGTTAGAGGCCTCCACCATGTTTCCTCTCAACCCGTGTCTCAGGCTCTGATTGGCTGATACATTTATCTAGCCTGCATCTCTCTCGCATCGAGGATTTGCCTCTGATCTGGGGATTTTGACGGGGAAGCTCCAAAAAACTCAGGGCTAAAGTCATGTAATGTAAACTAGACATGAAGATACTTCTTAAGATGTTGTGGAATTTTGTGATCCATCACATTTTTCAGAGACCAGATTATTAAATCAATCACTAATAATTAATCAAGGAAATAGATGTCACATACTTCCTTATTTTATTCGACAAGGCTGAAAGTGTAAAGCCCCTCTGGTGGCCCCTTGAAGCTTCAATGGTTATTACATGCCACGATAGAAAAAAACTATTTGGATGGAACAAACAACAAGCTGACGGATTATTTTTCCACTGGGGTCAATGATATCTGCAGCTAATTTCATTCAAGCACGGAGATACTTTGCCAGGGACCAGAGCGCTCGTCTGGGGAGATTTCTGACTTGATGGAGGCACAAGATAAAACCAAAACTATTCTGAATTATATTCTGGGAACAAGCGGACGGACAGATGGACCAACTGACATCGCCTCGCTGTTAAAAAGGGTCAGATCGCAAAGTAGAAACTACGGAAAACACATTTTCCTATCCAGGCAGTTTTAGTTATGGAACTACTTTCTACTGAAGAACTAGTCCTCGTGAAATCTGTGTCTTCTGAGGATTATCAGCCGTCATAACGTAGAAAGTGTTTCCGTTGAATCGGAATCTCAGACTGGACCAAACAAATCAAACACGTTTTATTAACCATGGACTGGGGTCATTAAAAGCTGAAGAGCCATGCTCGGATCAGCAGTCAGGCACCAGTTCCCCTCGAGCCTCGCCTGTCGAGACGTGCAGTGAGGTCAGGTTTTAGAGTCAGCATTAACATCCTCTGCAGCCGTCTGAACCCAGACCTCCACCGTGTTCTCGGAGGACTCGTCCTGCTGGAAACACTGATCGATGCGACAGTTGCCGAGCAGCAGCCTCTCGGCAAACAGCTGATGTCAACATGTTAATAGACCTGTGCTGAAGCTAGCGGAGACCTCCGGTAAACTCTGAGAAGTCCACAAAGAGACCGTAAATGAACAAAAGCATAAACGTTCTGCAGTACGACGGGGACCTCCAGCCACCGGCAGAGCTACGAGTGAGAACAGACAACAACGAAACCGGGGGAAGGAATGAGACGTGTGTCGACCATATTTATTGACCCATAACCTAGTAAACTTGTAAGTGTTCATTTTTAAAGTGCATTTGATGTGAGAGAGATAGTTACGAGGCTGCAGGTCTTGCTCTAAGTTTATAGAGGAAGATCTTAAGCATCAAGCACAACCTTTTTCTTATTAAAGAGTACTTTATTGCTATAATACTCTGTCATATTTCCTGTTTACACCGGCACCCGGATGCCTTGTGTCGGTGAATAATCATGTTTTATTCATTTTCATTTTCATTTTCAACGTATTCATGTGAATGTATGTAGCGTTAGTTTCATGTCATGATGGGATGCTGAGTTTGACTTCAGGCCTTAAAGTAATCCAACAACCACGCATAGCGATTGGCCAGCACACAGGGCCCTATTGGAATATTGATCGGAGGGTGTGGTGATTAATAGCTACACTCTCAGCCGGTCATCACTTGGTCTCATAGCTCTGAGCATGTTGTGCTAAACTACAGTGAGGATCGACAGATGAAGAAAAGGACTACACCAGTAAATCGTGTTGTTGTTGTCTGGCTGGTGCAGAGCGACATGATGTGAACACACAGCAGCACAAATCCTGCAGCCAGAGGCAGAATTTAATTAGTAGAACGACGATTTAAAAAAAAAAAACGGTTCGTATGATCGCATCAAACGGTTCTATTTCAGTCGTAATTCTTTTGTCTCTCATCACGTCGTAACCGATGTGGTACAACAGCATTTCAAGAATAAAAACACAGCGTGCGACGAGCTCCGCTAATCAAATGTCTTCCGCTTAAACAATCAGGACAGTGAGTTACAATAATGGACCAGTCTGGTGTGTGTGTGTGTGGTTAATCTGGAGCAGTTTGGTGTCGTTTGCATGTGATTTAATGAAGGTAAACACAGCGCATGGTTGAGCGTAATGGCATTACACTGTGACACGGCACCTCCAACCTCCAACAGGCTTATGGACACATCTGCTCTGTTGTTTTCATACAGTAGAAATCAGCTGTGGACAACAGATGCAGACTGTCCTGCTTTAATCAGATCAAACACATCTACTCGTAGGAGAGCGTTTCACTTAAACACTTACGCTACATTGAAGACATTCGTCCATTATTGCAGATCATGATGTTTTTTCGTGCAGCATGCAGATCGATCGTGGAGTCAGCTGTGACATGAGAGACTTTTTACATGCGTGTGCGCCGGTCTGGTGAAATGCAAACCAGGAATGATCCTAAATGTCAGTAAAATATCAGTGCACGATGGCTTTTTTATCTCTCGGCGTTTAAGCAACAACAGATTTCCACGTTTCACGCCTGACCCGCCACGAACATCGTCTCCGGTCGATCAAAGGCTTCGAGAGATATCAATGCGACCGACTGATGGAGCGCCAGCTGGAAAACAACACGGAGAAGCCACGGGTCGACGGTAATACACACACAAATTATAAAAACAAGCTGCTAGCGCTACAGTACCGAGTGGCTTTTTGAGAAATCAAGTGAATAAAATGCAGTTTAATTAACGTGCCAGACCAGCGTTCCCGCTGCTGATTACACACAAATAGGTCACGGTATTACAGATGGGGGCCTTGCAGGGCGCGGATGTATCGGAGGCTTGAAAATTAGCCAGCGATGTCAGCAGTGAATTAAAACACCCCCGCGGCGTGTTTGTCCTGCGCTGACACAGCGTCACAGCACAGCAGACCTGAGAGGCTTTGTGTTACACCCAACACACAACGTGTGATGACGGCTTCACAGCTATAAACAAAGCCGAGTGGAACACTTTCAAGCTCCATGACTTCTTTTATTCCCTCCGTTGTTCGAGTTGAGGCTTGATGATCTCTCCTTGGCCTCTTCGGTCCTGGTCGTGGGATAAACGTTCTGGCTTTAAGACAGCCGTCCGATGCCAGAACCCATGTTCCTACGAGGGGGAAGAACTACTCCGACAGCTTGATATTCAATCGATTTTTAAACTTTTTTTTTTATATTCCCAAGTGGAAAGTCCCTGAAGTCTTTCATCCATGTCACTGCTAACTCCATTGTTGGTTTGGGGGGGTTGGAGTTTCACGCTTTCCCTCTAAATCAAATCCCCCCCCACTGTGCAAGTGTCCCAACGATCCAGTGGACGGCATCAGTGGGACTGGGACGGAAGAATTCATTGATTTTTATTACAAAAAGAGTGAAGGAGTTAAAATCGCAAGAGCAAAGACTTTAAATTGCGACTTACGCGATTAAAAAGCGTGTTAACAAGCTGTAGTAAAGAGACAGTTTGAGCCGGTAAATATGGATTTCTCAGGTGATAACTGTCGCATTTGGTAACCAAACATGTAGACACAGTTACACAACTCGGGTTTATTCTATCCGGCTGTTATTCACAAAGTGGCTTCAATCAAACTGTGAAAACACAGCGTGACCGTCATTCGTTATTTCCTACAGGCCTTTAATAACGTCTCACGATAAAGATGACGACTGTGGCTGATTAACTCAGCTGTAGGTGAAGAGGAACTAAATCCCCCAAACCAGAAGGAAAACCAGTATATACACACCTGTACATGTGGGTATTTAGGAGTGTTGTTGGTGGATTCAGGTCCAGTGTTGATGCTTTTTGTTCCACGTTCTAGAGGCATTTATTGTAGATTCACAGAGAAGAGACACTTGAGCCAGAACTCTGGGTTTTGGTTCCTCTTTAATATGCCGTCTGTGTGCCGCTTGTCTCCACTATTTACACTTGACCAGAGATGGTTTTGACAAAGAGAGAATCTGGACCTCCAGGATTCAGGGCTGTGAAGTAGAGCTCAACGAATTTGAAAACAATATAATTTTTACTGATATTGCAGGAGGCTATATTAAGAGTTTGATTTTCTTTTTGCTGTTTAGAAATGTACTTCTAACTGAGAAACTCAGGAGGCTCCCAACAACAAGAAACTGCATTATTTTACCAAATTTAAATAATGTAGAACAAACATTAAAGACGCATCGTATTCAGTTTAAAACTATGTTGACCACAAACAGATGTTTCTGACTAATGTCAATTTCACAGACATTAGATATAGAACTCAACACTTGGCAGCTTTCCTCTTGCAAACAGCCAATTATGTTTGAGTACACAACCAAGCTGAAACCGCCTCCAACGGGTATCAAACCGCCGGGTTTTTGAGATGGAAGACAGGAACTTGGCCGCTGCGCTTTATCCGACAGCTTTACCGTAAAAGTGAATCTGACCCGACCACCTCATGAATATCTAAAATATCTCCAAAGACACATTCAAATCTTTTACATCCTTCAAACCCACAAGTGACTCGAGTAAAATGCTTTCACTCAGATGTGAATATGGAAAGTCCCAAACAAAAGAGCTTTGTTACTCGACAGCATATGAACTCCGTTCTCTGGCGGCACAACAGTCAGCTCCAGAGGAAGCGAAGATATAAAGGTCTCGTCTCACAGTTCACATTCATTCAGTTCTGCTTTGAAGGCAACAAACAAGCCCGTAATCCCACTCCGATGACCACACCCAGCATCACGGATACAAGAATGAAGAGAAGACACAGCGAGTACAGACCTGCAGGAGGAGGAACGTGTTGACCTCCACTTGTGCTGAACTGGTGGGTGTGTGGAGGGTTTACTGGGTGGTCGACGGTCGTGGGTTCAACTTTGATTTGATATTATATTTCACATATCTTGTTGTCACAAGAACGTCATGTCTGCACTCTCTTATTGTAACGCACGGATTGGCACATGAAGTACAGGAGATACAAGAAGAATTGTAAGAGACAAAAGGTGCCGTCGAGTCGACTGGAGGAGTCAAACAGCTGGAAACATTCAAAGTCCACCTTCAATGGTTTGACTCCACTGATTAAACATGAAGCTGTTGTGCTTAAATAGCCGACAAATGGTGGTAAAGTTGTCAAAGTCTTGCGCTACTAAATTAACATAAATAGAATAAAACGAAAGTTACAAATGTAACTACGGTTCTATGAATCCTGGATGACCGCCAGAGCCAGTGTTAAACACTGGCTCTGGCGGTCAGTAAGGATGAAATAGAACCACACAACCAAAACAAATTAAAATAGACTCCAAGGCTCGGTTGACAAAAATGTGCAAAGTCCAAGTCTTATATACACATGTAGGAAAACTCCTGCTGTTTATTCTGGCATCATGTTGGCTAAAATGTTCCGATGTAAAGAAATTAATCATGCAAGTAAACACAATGTGTAACACCGAGGCCATGTCCAAATATTGTACAATAAGTAGAGAACGTAAAAATGACCACGGTCACGTCCACGAATGCTCCACTTTCCAGGAGCCAGTATATGAAACAAATTAATACTTAACTACGACTGCGGGTCATAAGCTAGTTGGCTAGTCATGCTAACGTTTGTGGCTCCCGTTGGAGCAGACAAACCACAATCCAAACTCTTTATATCCAGAGTTCTGTTCGTACAAACTGCCCCATACGAACCCCTTCTACATGCATGGACACATGAACACAGCAAACTAGCCACTGACGCGTTCCCATGTTTGTGGACATAAAAACACAAACGTTACTCTATGTTGTACTTCTAACTGCATCAGTGCAGACAGGAGCTCGTACTCTTTGATTCATACTTAGTGACACCATATCTGATGTTTTAAAATAGCACCGTCGCTGTACCAAAAATATCTCCTGTTGATCTGGAGCCGTCAACATGTGACCCGTTTAAACATCAAAAACAGGCCGAGGCTAAACAAACACATACCTGACATTGCTTTTTATCTCGAGGGATTTATTTTAATACTACTTCTTGAAGAAGTCAAAATATCCTCTCTTTCTGATCTCTCTTCACATCATAGTTTTGGTTTGATATTGACAAGCGAAACAGCGACTTGAAGGACAAAACCAACTTCATTAACATTTAACCAAAACCACAATCTTTCCCTGAATACCAAAGTGCTGTTGTTGCCTAACCCTAACCACACTCCGGCGCCAACGTCCTGCAGTTCGTGCCCCCACCAGGCACCTCCCTTCAACAAAATGTTGCAGAAAACAATGCTGGTGGCAACAACAAATTAGAGTATATATATAAATAACTTTTTAGGAACAGGCTTTAAAAGAACAGGGTCACGGACATGTCGTAATCTTGGATTACCTACATCGCCATGTAGTTTTTTGGTAACCAATGAATGGAAGTGACTATATTTGGACTGAGGAGGAGTGACGTAGAGTATACGTCTCTGGTAGAGACCTGTCAATCACATGTAGTCCCGCCCCTAAAGCATACCCTGCTTTATGTGACTCTAAATGGACCATAATCTACTAAATGAACATCATGCTGTATTGAAGAAGACTTGAAACTAGAGATTGAGACCATAAACTCATGTTTACAATGTTTACTGAGGTAATAAATCAAGAGAGAAGTAGAGTCATTTTCTCATAGACTTCTATAGAACCAGAGGAGTCGCCCCCTGGTGGACACTAGAGAGAATGCAGCTTTAAGAGGTTGCCATCTGGTGTGAAGGGGATGTTTATCTTTTACGTCAGTGCCGGTGATTAGCAACACGGCTTGCAGCAGAAAGAAGCCAGAGGGAAATGGATGCTAATAATAGTGGTGAGAAGCTGTCTGTAACTGTAGACGGTGAGGAAACACTCCACCGTTCAACAACAACAACCTCTGATCACAGATCAACGTCTCCTCCGATCCACTCCACAGTTTGTCTCTGCTGCGCCTCCTCATTCATCTCTTTTGTTCCCCCCTCCCCTCCTCCCCTCCTCCTCCCTTGTTGCAGCAAATGAGAATCAGATGCTTTGCAAAAGGAAGGACGGACCCCCACCCATCCTGCTTTGCTGGGGAGGTGGGACGAGCATCTGTGTAACGCTCGCACACATCGACAGGAAGTTTAACATTCCACCCAACTTCCATCACCGGCCGGCAGCTGAGGCACGAAGTCTTTTCACTACAGTGAACCAAGAACTGGGCCATAGAAGCTCACGCTCATAACAGTCATGAAGAAGTAGCAGTTGACGTTGCCTCTGGTAATTAATGCAGCCGGATTTATTTTATCACCTGCTCTCGGCTCTGTACACGAAGGAATTTTTCTAAAGCTTGCCCCCCCCCCCCCCCCGCCCCTGAGAGGCTTAAAATTTAGGGCTAAAGGCTTAAGAAGACATCCTCTGGTGCTGCCCCGTCAGAAAGCATGACTTGCCCCCTAAACAAAGACAAGGCCCCTCTTTCACCACAGAAAATTCCCTGACAACTGCTGCAAGCTTCCTGCTGGCATTTTGATATGCTCCATTTCGTTCCCATGACTAAAAGACTCCGCTCTCGCTGACGCTCTGAAGCTTTTTTTCCCCCCATCGTACTCTGACGTGAGGCGTCGCTCATTCTCAGCATCAGCCACAGTGTCACAGCGAGTCAACAGTGATTGAATGTTTTCAAAATAAAAGCGTGCGGTTGAGGCGGTTTGACTGCAACTGCAAGGTGAGACGACGAGGAGCCAGTGTGGGACGTCATGATGAGTTTCACATTTAAGTGGTGAGCAGGAGGCAACCTTTTCTCTGATTTTGGTTTGTTTTCACTGACGTCCGGTTAAAAGTTCAAGTAAATAAGGACAATAGTCAGCTGTTTACGGTCATTTAGGAACAGAACCATGTAGCCTTCACATTCACTTAGCAAGGCCACATTTACACAACCAGTGACCTCGTCCTCACAACCACACACTCCTCTTGACGTTGGAGTCAAACTCACCAAGCTGACTCCGTTTTTCCCAGCACGCGGTTGCCAGTTTGGACAGTTCCCGGTATTTCTCCGCCAGTTGGAGTTTGCCGTTGCAAAGGCGGGGTCGCCGGGCGAGGCTGTCCTCGGCCAGGCTCCGATTGGTCGTCTGCAGCGTCTCCCGGTCCACTTGGAGCTCCTGGAACTGAACAGAAGTACAAAGTCAACGAGTGTCGGATTCGTCTATCGTGCATGTGTAGACGTGTTGCCCTAAAGTATGTACAGGATGTTATAAATCCTTCTAACGTGCATGTGGATTAGGCTTTTATTTTGAAGGACGTGCGTTAACTCCACTATACTTAAACCACAATCTCTGGAGCTCTGGACTGCTCGTGGTTGTTATAGACGTGCAGAGAACATTCATGCAGGAGAGACCCTGCGGATGTTTAGGGCCTCTACAGTCGCATGAGGGTGATGTCGGTGCCTTGCAATAAATTGCTGGTAGACAGTTGCAGTGGTTCTTGTTTCAACACAACGCAGAAACAGACCCACTGAGTTCACACAAACCTCAATCACTCCAGAGAGGAAGTCGCTGACAGACTACAATCTCCTTTAGCCCACCTGTCTTATATTATGACAGCAGTCCAACAAACATGAGACATCAAACCGTAGAAGCCGACACCGTGTCTCTCATATCAAGAGCCGCCTGTCATGTTCACTCTTTTAAAAGTAGGTCACTTTTGAAAACTGGAATTATTTTTGTCTGACAAATCAAATCAAAGTATATTGGAATAAAATCCTCCGAGCGTTCGTGTTGTTGAGCTTGAGAATGAGGATTTTGAGAGACAGAAATGTCAAAACTAAGGCGAACAATAAGGGGGTCATCTTTCTGCAGATTACTTTAACACATGGTACTTTAAGTGCATTTTGCTTCTTATAGTCTACTTCTACTTCTGCAGGACTTGTAATGGAGTAATACTACATTGCTGTACTAGTACTTATAATTAAGTACCGCCACTGAAATACTGGCATTGTCATTTAATACGCCTGTAATATGTAATGGAAGAAGAGGAAACACTGGGTCTAGTAAGTAAGTAAGTTATTTATGGTCAAAGGTGACATTTCTAGATGTTAAACATGCTGTTGAGGGACTGAGAGATGATGCTCTGGGTCGGTCATGTGTAAATGGTGGTGGGGGGGTAATCGCCGTCACTAGACCATAAGAAAGCTATAAATTATTCAAATGAATGCCACTCCCTTGAAGTCGTCAGCGCGGCTGTAAAGAAACCCGTCTGTGTCTCAAACGCCGACACAAAGACACTTTGTGAGTCTGAATCCTCTCTGACTGCCCCGTGAAGTCGCAGCATTCCTGCGGCTTCTGTTCCTGCTCGATTGCTTCTCTTTCAACAGTCACTTTAGAAGCCTGCACGCCGTTTTTCGTGCCGGTCCGGTGCTGTACGGGGTGCATCTGTCTCACATTTTACGGGTCATCAAAAGGATGCACGAGTCCCAAGTTCAGAGAGGAATGTGCAGAATGTGCCGTGTAGTAAAAAAAGAAAAAGGCCCGCCGGAGTGCAGTGAAGGAGACACTACGACACCGCTGTTCATTCTTAAAAACGTTCCCCAGCGAGAGTAAAGAAAACACGGACGCACAGCTCCATCATCGGTCCCCGCTGGCTTCTAAATGGTCAAAACGGACGCTCCACTTCCTGCTTTTGGCTCGTCTCGTTCTGTGGTTTCAACACGTCTGACCACGAGAAACGCACCAAAGAGTTCCTCTCTCATCGGGCTCCTGTGGTCCGAGGCCGTCACGTGAACATTGGGTCTGAGGGGGAGATATTGACGGGTGGCTCAAGTCTTTATTCTTCATGGGACAGCGCTCTCTTTTTCGCTGTGATCAATATTTTGATCCGATCAAACAGCTGTGAGACGTGTGTAAAGGTGTCTGAATCTTTGCACAACCTGCTCAGCATTAAACAACATAAACTCCTCAACTCAGAGGAGCCTTTAGCAGCAGAAGAGTCTCATCTCACACAAAAGAAGAGTGAATATTGGACAGAAACACTACGAATGCTGCTCTGGAGCTGCTGGATATTGTGTTTACAGCTCGTTGTTGCAGGTTTTGCATTAATGTGTTATGCAAAATGGTCATTAAGTTGTTTTCTGGCTACATGCCTGAATCAGAAATGCATCTCGTTAGATTTTTGGCTTTTGTTTGATGTGTTCTTTAAAGAAGACAGCTGTTTCCCTCTGCGTCCAGTTCTACATTTAAAGGATCGATATACGAGAGTGTTCACGCTATTCTGATCTAACCTTCTCCAACTATTCCTTTAAATGTTGTCTCAACACAAGAACTAAGTAAAGACTCAATGATACATTTGGTTTAAATCTGATCAAAGAAAACTATGAATCTGAGCTTTTAGTGCTTTATTGTTGATTGTCAGCGCTGCAGATGTGTTTTATGTTCACCGTTGATGACGGTTTTACCTCCGATTCGTGGGAACACTATGAAGTGACATGTAGCATGTTCAAGTTATTATTAATGAGAACATGCAGAACGCTCAGCAAATCAGGCATGAATCACCACGGACGCTTTACGTAACGCTCACTATTAACATAATGAATACATGAAACCAGCGAGCCATGAGAACATACAGCACACTATAGTACATGTTATATACATGTATGATGTACTCTATGTACAGTAAAGTAGGTGACATCACTGGGGGAGAAACGTCCTCTGCAACCAACACAGGCTCTCTATTATTAGTTGCTAAAACAAACCCCTAGAGCTCGGGGATTGTGTGACCTCTCGCTGAGATCACATCACATCCCCACTCAGTCACAGCAGGTTTCAAATGTCACATCCTGGGCGTCCGGAGAACCAGAGCCCATGAGCAATGTCTGCCTTTTGTGTTCTCTGAGCAGTGATCACAGGACCTTTTTTTAAGCTTCCTGACGTCCAGATAAATGAAGGGAGAAGATGTGTGAGCTCCCAGTGAGAACATGTGTGACGATGGTCATGTTTCACAGCGCACACACACACACACACACTGTTGTTACTCCTCCACCATAGAAACACATGCAGCTCTACATCTTCTCTGTTTGAGCACACCCCCCCCCCTCCAAGACAAACCTAATCAAAATGGGGCCCATGGAAAAGTTTGGGGAACCACTGGTACTCCTTGTGTTCGTGTGTGTGTGTGTGTGTGAGACAGATAGAAGGATTCAGTATACAACAGGAAGGTCATCATGTAGCCCTGAAACGTGCCTCAGACATGGAGAGGAATGCACGTGGATTTCATTTAAAAAAAAACTGCATTTTAGTAATTAGCCATGTTAATACTCAATGAAAGCATTCTTCTTCAGATATCTTGTGATTGGTAAGAGAACACTGCTCAATTCGGCTTTAATCAGATACACACAAGACGCAACGTGCTGCAGTAGAACTACACTTTTATTCAGAATTAACTCTGCACACCGTCGCCTCTTTTGCAGGAAGAGGAGTGAGGATGACCAGTTTTATAAGTTGAAATTGTATTAAATTAAGTCTTGTTATGAATACTGAAGTAATGCCGAATGTAAGAGTATACATTAAGAAGTATAATGTGTACTTAAGACATCTTCTACCTCGTGTGCAAGTCCTCTAACGGAGGAAGAAACACTTAATTCAGCATGTTTTTAAAGGGAGTTCGTCGTAAGCACATACCGGGCTCGTTCATGATGCTTCCTGCACAATAAGAAGCATTGTGCAGGAATAAAACGATCCCTTTATGCAGAGCACACAAATAAAACCCCTTTGTGTTTCAAGCAACTATTAATTCACCGCAAATTATTTGGAGAAATCCGACCACTCGCCACGCAGACAATCGATGAGCCATGTCGAGCGGATTTACCTTTTCATTGAGTCGAAGGATTTGGTCCATTTTGTCGTCGTTTTGTAAAAGCTCCCTCAGCTCGCACGTGCTCAAAGCCCTGTAACCGTCCGGACACGTGTTCGACTCCTTCATGGTGGACATTTTTTTATTCCTTATTCCCTTTAGAATAACGTCTGAGGACGGTTTAAGGAGACGTGAAGTCCGCGCGGCGGTTCACATCTCGCTCACATTGGAATGCGATGCGATCAGCACCGCATGCGGCAGCGTCAATACGGAGACCAACCGGCAACCGCTACACTTCCGGTTAACGCCTTCAGAATAAAACCCATTTTTCGCTCTCAACACTTATCTCCAGTACATTTTCCTAATATTTATAATACTACTATTTACCGTTCTTTTTATTTAAAAACAAACATATTTTGAAAACAATAACAACAACAATAATTTGAATAAACAAAAACAAAGAACAAAAACGAGCTCAAAGAATTCAAACAACCGTTAAGATTATTATTATACATTTTAAAAGAGGAAGGAAGTACACTAAGATAAGATAAACCTTTATCAATCCCCAGAGGGGAATATGAGTGTTTATACAGTATATTAAAAATGTTATACACAACACTTTACAGACAGCAAACATTCAAACATGATGGGTCAGATGGGCCCCTACTGACCTCCTGTTTCTTTGCATTGTGTCCAGATTTCAAAACGTGACCTCAGCAATTAGAGCTGAAACCAGTTCGTTCATTAATCAATTAGTCCACTGACATTTTGACCCCAACATTCCAGTTAAGCTGGAAGAATGTGCTGCTCTTTTTCTGTTTGTCTTGTGTGTGATTGAAAAAGGAATTTCTTTGGATTTTGACAGTTTTCAATATTTTCGGACACTTTATTATGTTGACAAAATGATTAACAGATGAATTGAGAAAATAATTGGCAGATTAATTGATAAGGAAATTATCTGCAGTCCTAGGTAATGTGAATAAAACACAAACTAATTTGGGAACAATAATGTAAATAATTAACTTTAAACAAAACCAGGATAAAAACATTTCAGGACAACATTAAGGGAAATAAAATCAGATAATTAAAAATAAAATACCCAACAATAATATCAGATAAAAACAGATAAGACATGGAAATAAGTGTAATAGAAAGCACAGTTGTATTTCTCACTAGGGTCATTTTAACGTTGTATTGAATTAAAGTTTACATATTTGTTATTTGTTTTATTTGTTGCTGCAATAGTATAAATAAAGTTGCAGATTTTCAACATAAAATAAAAAGTTTTAGGCGTCAATATTCCTTTTACACTTTATTTTCTAACATTATTGTTTCCTCACATCTATTAATAATATCTAATACTTATTTGTATGCTAATATTAGTTAATCCCCCCCCCCCCCCCCCCCCCCCCAAACCAACTGTCGCTTTTCGCTGCTTCAAGCTAGCAGCTTTAGGTCTAGCTACACTTCCGTTTTAGATTGTTTCAAAATTAAAGTCCTTATGAAAAATTACAGATTTTTCTTCACTATAATTTTTTGAGGCAGAGAGCTATTCATTCACAACAACACGGTCACTCTTTGTAATAACCACATTATAAGAAGATATAAGTGTATTAATGTAGTCAATACATTAACCTCTACATTAATCAAACCTCTACCTGTATTATATAAACAGATAATAAATAACAAACACAGTTGTTATAAAGTAAAATATGTCTTCATAGGAGAGGTTATAATTGTTAGTAATTACAGCGCATAAATATACACTTAAAGTGTTCTTATATCTGATTACAAGCACATTATAATGTGTTAAAAACCCATTTATTAATTGTTTATATAGTGCTTATAAATGCCATGAAATAATAATTATCATATTGTTTGTTAACTCTTCCACCAAGCAGTTGCTCACTGGATAACGGCAGCTTAGTAGCACATGCTGAGAGGTGAGAGTAGACAGTTATGAGTGCATATTATGAGTCATTTTTTGTCACATTTTACCATTGTTTAACCTCAGTGAACTCAATGGGTTTATTTAGCCAGATTTCTCTGACTTTCACCTTCTTTTCTGTGCATTTTTGTTTCCTGCATCATCTTTTTGGAGCGTTATCAGCTCACTTAATCCTAAACTGAGGCGTCCAAACCCACTTATATCCATTAAAACTTCCCAGGGCCAAGAGAGGCAGAGACTGATGCCTGACAGGATGTTATTATGTGGTCAGTGTGTGAGAGATTATGTATTTAGGTCACCAAACTGTGGGCGCCTTTTCATAAATGGAGACCAAATTACTTTTTTTTGTATCGACTTTTTCCCCTTTTTGAATCCAACATTTGGATACATAGGCATTCATTATAGAGTACAAACTGACTGAGAGGCTGATAAGGCCCCTGGTGGCAGCAGGGCCCCTCAAGAAAACCACTGTGACAATGAGGGACATAATGATGGATGATGTTGAAGTTACTCCAACCATTTGTGATCAGGGAAAGAGATTTACTCATTTTAACTATACTCAAATACAATGTTTAGGTACTTGTACTTGAGTATTTCCACGTTATGCTTCTTTCTACTTCTATTCCACTTGAACTCATCAGCACATCTGGGTCAAAGTTCATCTCATTAACATTTACAGCTGCAGACTTGATCGTTTACCATAATTAATTCATGATTTATCAACAATTGCAGTTGACTGAATCTGAATATTTTTACTTTTGACCTCAGTACTTTTACTTAAGTGTGAGTTTGATCGCATGACTTTTACATGTGTGGACTAAACATTCAGTTCAATGTGGCTCTATTGACAAAAGCTCATAAAGTGCATTTAAATACAACAATTAAAATATAGCACAAACCATGAATTACAGTAAAAACATGTTATTTTAAGTTCCCACACTTCTGCCTTTGACAGCTCGTTTGACTTCTGAGCAGTCAGGAAATGAACTCTTACTGTATGTTGGCAGCAGGAGACTTCTGCTGACTGTTGATACAGTTGTTACCAAACAGTGGTCAGATTCTATAAAACTCTGGATTCAGCAGAAAAGTGCTCGTTCTTTATTGTAGAATTGAGGAAATGAGTCTCAATCAATACGTTTAAAGACGGTTTATGACAAAGTACGTATACTTTACTCATACTATACTTACTTATGTAATAATATTGTACTTTTACTCCATTACATTTATCTACTTTAGTTTCTTCTCAGATGACAGCTCAATTCTTCATAACTCCTGGTGCAGTGCAGGTCCACGTCTGATGGGGCGAGTTTATTCCCCAAACATACTAACCTTTTGCATAATTTATTAGCTTTAATGTGTTTAATGCACAAACAATTCTGATACTCACAAGGTTTAAAGAACTGCTAAACTACTCATATGGGACTAATTACACCCCAGAGTGGAGCATATATGAGTTATTGTAAAATAAAGGATATTCAAAATGTAGTTTTTAAGCACAGACATGTTTTAAATGGTGTTCTGGCGTTCACCAAACACTGAATGCAGTTTGTTATAATGTGTATTTTTGTGTGAATAAACCGTGAATGGTGCAAAGTGGTCATGACCCGCTAAATTACAACTTTCCCTCTCAAAGGTGCCACTTTGTGCTGGAAGGAAAAGCGTCTCTCAAGAGGGAACTGAAGTGAGGCTCATTCTATAGAAATGCAGCCTATATGCTCACTCACATAACAATCTTATTTAATTCTGTAAACTGACATTACAGTGATTAATATACATTTTTGTTATGTCAACAAATGGCATGAAAACATCTAAAACATATAATTAATTTGTCTGTTACTTTGTGGCTCAGCCTCCCTTTGTTCCTCCTGAAGATGCACATTTTTTAAATATGTGTCACAAAAATATAGATTAATATGAAAAAAAGGCACAAAAAGGCACAAAAAGGCACAAAAAGGCACAAAAAGGCACTGTAGTCTTCAACAAACGGTACTCAGACAGAAATAAGTTGTGCATTTATTGGGGATCATTTTCAACGACGGATCAATACACAAGAGTCACAATAATCGACAGCACCTTTGTTGTAAAGAAGGAACTTGTCATTCATTGCAACATGTGTGATGTGTTTTTAACAAAAATGGACAACAATGGAAATTTATATATTTTAAATAATGAAAAATAAGAATCTCAAAGTTGAAAATCCTCTTTTACATCTCTGTCTTTGGATGAATTAAATAATTACAATTAACATGTTAAACAAAGCCAGGCTAGCTTCCCATGGCTTTCCGTCTTTTTGCTAAACTAAGCTAAAATAAGCTAAGCTAAGCTAAGCTAAGCTAAGCTAATCGCCTCCCGTCTTAATAACTTCACATTGAGCACAAACATGTCAAAGTGGTATCAATATTCTTCAATAACTCCCATCACAAAAGCAGATAATACTAATACTAATATTTTAAACAATATCAAGTTACTTCTTTAAATGGTATTCAACAAAAAAAATCTAAATAGTTATTCAGGTTTAAATATTAGGCTTTAAATCAGAAACACAAAAAGGATCATTTTATTTTTGATAAACTCTGTCTGCAGTTAGTCGCACATGTTGTCAATAACTAACCAATATTGAAACTTTGAAAGATATGTCAAATAACTGCAAGTTGATTGTTCAGAACGACCACTTAAATAACTTAAAATAAACAGTTTAAAGCCTGTAATGTTGTTCAAAGTTATGACCGCTTACATTTTCCACCTCTTCAGTGCTTTTCTTTGTTCTAAAAAATACATATAAAATACAGAAAACTTTTTTTATGAATAATATCAAACACCAGCCGGAGTAACTTCGTTCTGGTCTCTCTGCTCAGCAGGATCCAGATATGAGAGTCAAAAGTGTCTTTTGTGAATTAATCTCTCTCCTGTTGTCTTGTCCTCTTAACCCACATCGTCGTAGTCCTCTTCACCCTCGTTTTCGTCTTCACCTCCGATGTCGTCGTAGTCCTCCGTGGAGGCGTTGTCCGCTGCTGGATCTGGATCCTGGTACTGTGGAGGAGGAGGAAGAGTCTCACCTCCATCCTCCAAATTCACGTAGTCACGCTGCTTGTCCTGCTCGTAGTCGGAAAAGTTCTGCTCCTCAGCCAGGTTCTCATAGCTTTGGGCCTCTGAAACAACAAATATCACATTAAGGCTGAGTTTATTATCATTCATATATGGCTAAAACTATTTCACACATCCCTTAGAAGAAGTACTCAAACTCGTACTTAATTAAAGTTACAACAAGGAACTTTCATTTAGTGTTGATTTTGGCGGCCCCTGTGGACAATGTTGGTAGTGTTTCCGAGCACCAGAGTCCCTTTAAAAAACCTCTTATTTTACTGCAGCAGGGTCTGACAGTGTACCCCTAAATCCCAAAATAATAAGTTATATCTTGCTTGTTGTATAAAAACAGACGCACTTTACCTCGCTAATGTTAGCAATGATAAGTTTAGAGTTACGTTGCTAAAGAGTTGTTTTACTAAAATGCTAATGTTAGTGTCAAAAAACATTTATTTTGATCTGATTTGAACAGTGAACACTTCTAATGTTACTGTCCTCGGTGGTCAAATGTTGTGTTTTGTGTCTCGTGTCTTGCCTGCTGTGAGAAACTGTGACCGAGAAGGTAAAGGTGGGTTCTCGGATTCAAAGTTTCTCTCCTGGTATTGGTTGATCCTGAGGAATCAAGAAGAAGATATGTAGTTATGTTTTGCAGTTCAGGATGTACATCTGACCTAAAGGAACAGTTACACATTTTGAGAAATAAGTGTATTCACTTTTTTTGCCAAGAGTTAGATGAGAAGATTGATACCGTTCACATATATGTCCTTTAATATGAAGCTAGAAACTTTGAGTTAAGGGTTCCAACGGTTCTTCCTGAAGGGCTGAGGTTCTACCCAGAACCATTTACTTCTGAAGAACCCTTTTTGCAAGAAAGAGTTCTTCAAGGACTGTTGAAAGCGTGGGAGTTAAAAGATCCTCCCAGCCCACACACCCAAAAACTGTAATTGGGAAGCCTTGATGTAGGGTTCTTGATGAAACCTTTGGAATATAAAAGGGTGCTCGATAGAAGCCCTTGTGTGGGTCCTTCATGAAACCCTTGGAATATGAAAGGGTTCTCAGGAGAACCACCCGGGTGGGCTCTTGGTGGCACCCTAAAAAGGAGGAAAGGTTCTGGATAGAACCTCCAAAGAGGGTTCAGGTTGGAACCATTACACCAAAGAAGGGTTGGGTGGAATCTTTCATAGATGGTTGTAGGTATAACCCTTTATGTTGGGTTTGAGGTAGAACCCTCTGTAAGGGTTCCACGTGGGGTTCTCATATGAGGACAAGCCGAAGAACCTTATAGCACCTTTATTTCTAAAAGTATAGCAGCTGGTTTGTTTAATCTGTACAAAAACTGCAGTACAAAATGACAATTTACAATTTGTTGGGCTACATCATGATACCCACTATAACCGTTTATGTTTTTACACTTTAGTTTTGGATAAATTAAAATAACTAACTTTTCCCCCCCTTTTCCCCCCCTATTAGCTAAGCTAAGCTAACCACTTCATAATGAACCGACAAATATACGTTAACTACCAATCTTCTCATCTAATGCTCGGCAAACAAAGTGAATAAGTGCATCTCCTTAAATGTGAAACGTTTCCTCTATACAGTACATTTAGGTTGAATGTAACATAAAATGTGAGAAAAAGAGTGAATATTCATACTTGACAGTGAAGTCCGAAGATTTTTTGGGAAACTGCATGATTCTGTGTTTTCCTTTGGAAAAACAAAAAGAGAGTGGCGTTAAATTTAAGCAATTCAGGAAAAAGAAAAGTCTATAATAAAAAGTCAAAAGGTTGGTCAAACCTTTGAGCATTATGAAAAACAGAGGGTTGTTATTTTGGGGAATGCAGGATCACGTTAGAAATGAGGACAAAAATAAACAGGATTTGTTAATATAAGGTTCTTTATTTGCTTTAAGCTCTAAGTAGGACATAATCATTCGAAAACATTTGCACATTAAATCATGTTTATATCTAGATTTATATACAAACAGTATTCATGTTTTCATAATCCTCTTTTGTATCCATATGTGCTTTTACTTGTGATTATGAGTTATATTTTGTTTCCTTTATTTCTTCTGTGTTTATGCTCAACCTAAACCATCACTGAATCTCTGCCACTGCAGCCCAGTTTCCCTCAGGGATCATTAAAGATTCATCTAAGCTAATCAAATCCAGAAGGCACCACTAATAATAGCAATTCATACAATTATAATAGTTTTTCTTCGGCTTTGCAGCGAACCCCTCAGAGTAATACTTTCATAGCCATGATGCCAGTGAGTTTTGGTTTCTCTTCCTGTTCTGGCTTTTCATTTGTGGTAATACAGGATATTGGTTTTTCAGTTAAAAAAAACAAGCAGTTAATGATATTGAAAATGAAAGTTACATCTGATGCTCACTTTTTTTTACTGTAAATTCAACATTTACTTGAAATTCCGTGTGACCATAAAGGCCTCAATACTCAAGTATTTCCAGTTTATGCTACTTTATGCTTCTACAACTCAGAGGGATATATTGACTTAGTACTTTTTACTTCACTACATTTTTCACATTAGTTACATTACATATTAGGATTTCATACATTTATGAAGAGATAAAACCATCCAAAAAAAACGTTAAAATGAGTTCCAACTACAACAGTAAATTGCTAAAATGCTAATGCTAAATCCATAGTAATAGAATAGTAGTAGAATGGACATTGAACTGTTTACCGTGGTCATTTGACTTCTGCAAAAGAAAATGGCGATTGTTGTTAGCTGTTATGGTGAAACATGGGATAATATGCAAGCTAGCTAACTAGTGTACAGCTGGCTAGTTAGTTAGCTTGTACTAGTGTAGCATCAAAGCCTTACGGAATTAGCAAGCTAGCAAACTAGTGTAGAGCTGGCTAGTTAGCTAGCTTGTACTAGTGTAGCATTTAAGCATGGCGGAATGAGCAAGCTAGTGAACTAGCGTACAACTGGCTAGTGGCTAGTGCTGGCTGTGAAAAGAGTGTTTGTATGAAGCATTAAGTTGTTTAATTAAATTTATTTACGCTTCGTAACGTTACAACTCCATTGCTCGTTTTAGTCTGTGACTTGCCATAAGTCGGTTTAATTTGTACAGAAGTTAGCATGTTAAAACGGTCGTAATGGCAACGGTACACATAAAAATGGCCGCCGCTCTGACCATCCTGCTACATTGATTTGAATGTGAATCTCCTTTCTACTCCTATTCTATGACTACAGCTAAACCCAACACTCACTGGGACCATTTTTCAACATTAAACTCTTACTTTTAATTTTGATGATGATAATACTTACATATACTTTTTCAACGTAGGGCCTTAACTTATAACGTAACATTTTTATATTAAAGTATTGCAACTTTTACAGTTTCATGTCACTTAAGAAAAGGATCTGAGTATTTCTTCCACCAGGCTACTGGTTTATGTCATCTTATCACTTGTGTTTCACTTCCCACTAACATATGCCACTGAGGATTACACATGATATACTGCTGGTTTGTGCAGCGTCTTAACAGTTAATCACTCTTGTCTCACTCTGAGATAACACACTGTCCACCAACACACAATGACTAAACTGGAAAATAAGCACTTATTGTGGGCAGCTGTCACTGATAAACGCTGGTAGCTGAGCCACGTAAACAAAGTCTGAGTTTGATGGGGAAAATACGATCAATTGTTTACCGTTTATTCAGTTCTTCATGTCTTATAATGCACATTTTGTACTATATACATCATGTGTTTTGTACTTCTACTGCACTCAATCTCAGAGGTAAATATTGTACTTCTTAAGATAAATAAACTCTTTGAAAAGCCTCTTGGATCAGCTGGAAAATGCATTATCACAAAGCTGAAAACAGGCTGTTTGTTCTTTTTAGAGATACGTGGTTCTCACAGGACAGAGACGCTACAAACATATGATGATCTTATAGAATATAATGCATTTATATAAAGGAGTTAAAAACATCTACAGCAGTAATATTCAACATACATATCAATGCAGCAGTAATATTAATCCAGAAACACAAATAATACAAAAAAACTGACAGTGAACATTTCACATTTCATACTTAAAGTAAACTTTGCTGATAAAACTTACATTAGGTTTTGAATGCAGGACTTTTACTTAATGGAGTATTTTCACAGTGTGATGTTAGTACTTTAAAGTATCTGAATACTTCTTCCAGCACTGTTAAATACATGCTGGAGCATGTTTGTCTGTATAAAGTTATATAAGATAAATACCATATAGGCTAATGGTGTGATTTTATTCATACTGAGGTCATTATTCAAAATTTCCCAGAGGAAAACACACTCCCATAACAAAGTAGTTCACGTTATATTTAACATTTTACATGTTCCCTTTGACGGTCTAAATAGTGTTTCAAATACAAAACTTTC
This sequence comes from Leptoclinus maculatus, assembly GCA_032191485.1. Taxonomy (NCBI): domain Eukaryota; kingdom Metazoa; phylum Chordata; class Actinopteri; order Perciformes; family Stichaeidae; genus Leptoclinus; species Leptoclinus maculatus. Next base: position 2,453,577 of record JAVDOI010000008.1, on the reverse strand, counting down.
CCTGTTGAGGTGGGAAAACATGTATTAGACATGAATTAAATGTTTTACCAGTTGACTTTCCTTAATGCATCCATAGCATTAATTTCAAAATAAGAGGAAAAGAAGAAATGTGCGTCAGAACAGGAAAAAGAAGCAAACATTTTGCCACGTTCAACCTATACATGTGTGTGGGCAGAGGTTCAACCTACCTGCTCTTGATAAGCACTTGTTGATGAAGATGAAGAGGAGGCTGATCAAAAGCCACGCAAAAATAATCACAATGATCACCAATAACCAGAATTTGCGTAAATCCATTGGCCCTCTGCTTGACACAACAAAAGAAGATTAAAAGAGAAAATCAGGTTTAAAGCTGTCAGAAAACAGATTCTTCACAACAAGAGGACATCTGACTTTCTGCTTTTCAGTATACAGAGCTGATGATCGGAAAGAAGAACATTCACCACTTCCCCTTTTTGTGCGTTGACTAAGTCTTAAGGTTATTTTGGTGTTTACTTTAGCGCTCTGAGAATCAAACAAGCCTCTTAGACATTTCTAGGGACTTTTTTTCTTGTGCAGAAGTCTCTCAAAAATGTGAACAAAAGCTTTTGTTCGGCTGAGGCATCTGTGCCTGTACTTGACATGACCTCATTTTTCAACTTAATTGTGTATGTCAGCCAAAAAGATGTATTTATGTTCCCTTATCGACATGAACAGGTTGAAATAAATGCAATTGTTTTTGTTTATCTGCCTCCATATCCTCTTTACAACAGCTTCCTGCCAACAAGTCTGACAAATACTGCTGCTTCAGAAGAAAGTGTCGCTGGATTATTGTGATATTTTATCACACATGGATGCACATAAAAGTGTTATCTTCAACAACAACACAACTATATTTATTATGAATAATTTGGTCGTAGACCTGGGTTTTTAGGGTTCATTCAAGTCCAAAATGTTATTTCATCGAACATCAACTTCTTCATTCCAAATACTCAGAATGTTCCTTACCTTTTAGTGAACAGCTGATGTCTTCAGGGCTGTTAAAGTGGGTTGAAACGTCTCAGTAAATTTATGATGAAAGTGGATGGCAAGATATGACAATGTGTCATCATGTGTTGTATTTGCATGGCAGTTTCAAATTTTCTTAGTTAACCAAAGAAATTTGAAGGCTGAGACTGGAATATCCCCTCCCCACCCACTGCCATGCTCCAGTGACTACATCATGTGTGTGTGTGTGTGTGTGTGTGTGTGTGTGTGTGTGTGTGTGTGTGTGTGTGTGTGTGTGTGTGTCTCTGGGGGAATCAAACAAGCATGCCACATTTTTATATCTGCGTGAAGACTTGAAGTTTGATGTTTTTTGTGGGAAATTATACTCCTCAGTCTCTGTGATGTTAAAACCAATATTTTATGCATCCATTTCCCGTTGAGAATATGCAGTGATGTCAATGTCTTGTGAGAGTTTATGTCAAAGCCGGAGCATTGCATCCATTTCCGAGTCTCTTTATGTTTTCAGTTCCTCTTAAATCAACCTCATGTTACATTCGTTTTGTAACCATGGCGACTTTGGGAACTAGATTTAAGGCGGCTGTCTTTTTAAATTATTATATTTTCAATCAAAAAGAGAGAACCTACATTTGAATGTGTAACTTGATACTTAATTAAAAAAATAAATAAGTGTGAATGATTTCATTTTGAAAGGTGAAACCGGAATCACGCAAGCTAGCTAAATTCAGAAAACAGGAAATGGGCAGTTTGCCATCAAAATATTAGCGCAAACACATTAATTCTTGAAAAAAAACATTATAAGTACGTGGTTGTACAACGTTAGCATTGCTAAACAAGTCATTCAAATGAACTTATCTGGTATGCTATTCGTTTTTTAAAAATCGTAAACGTTACGCGTCAAATGGGGCGTTGTCTCGCTGTGACGATTTTATTTTGCAGGTCTCACCGGAACATGCACTCTTCACACACACTCTCTCGGTAACTTGACCACTAGTTGTGATGTTAGCCTGTTTTCTTGGACACTCCTAGCGCTTATTCCTTAACTGCCCTGGTAATTGTTTAAAAAACCCCAAAACCATGGCCGAGCAGGCCTCGGGACCTCCTCTGTCGTCCCAACATGACGGTAAACTTGTTGTGTTTGTGGTTTGTTTGTTTGTTTTTGTGTGTTGTTGAGAGCTTTGCGAGCACCGAAGCCAGCAGCGGCCCGCTCTGTGCATCCATGACAACATTAGCTTAGCTCAGTTAGCATCATCATGGGCGACGTGTCACTGGCTTGTTTTGGAACATATAACACTACGCAGTTGGCGCATTTACATGTCAACTTGGAACTAGTTTGTGGGAAGTTTACTGAAGCTTTACTACATATAGCAGCTGTGATATTGCATCCTAATATATAATAACTAACGTTGTATTTACCACTACAGCTGGTTAGCTGTTAGCTAAAGCTAGTCTTGACTAATATGCTCAAAAGGTCGGCCTCTTTAACATGGATCTTATGGATTATATCGGTGCATTACGATGTGCTGTGTGTGGCCTGCACTCTCAGGGGTTGGACCATAATACAGGAGGAGGTTGATCCTGCAGGAGGGTTCTCAAATAGGGGTCCGGGGTCCATCTTGGGGTCCTGCAGGAGGTTGATCCTGCAGGAGGTTTCTCCTACTGGTCCTAAACAGGGGTCCGAGGACCATCTTGGGGTCCTGCAGGAGAATCTGTGCTGTAGGTTTAAGTGCTGATCTATTTTTTATTTATTTTGTAGAACCGTTGCAGTCACTGCTATGATTTGTAGGTATATCAATTATGCATAATTATGGGAGGTGTTTAGATGTAGGCAAATACAAAATACAATTTGTGTTCATAGGTTTCACTTCCCACACTTAACTCTGACTTTAGCAATACAGATTTTTCCATAAGCATCATTTAGGATTAAAATAAATCCTATTTTCATTTTGCAGTTTCACTGTTATTGAAACACGAGAGAACCCAATAATGTGATGTACAGGTGACTTTTTGATCACTACTTCAAGCATTAGAACGCTCTCTCTGCCAGTCAATCTATGTTTATTAGTTTCAGGGTTTACAAAACATTTTCATGTACAATTCCTCCATTTGATAAAGTTTTGTCCAAGAGAGTGTCGGTGTGTGATTTAGTGTAAGAAGTAGATGAGACCTGACGAAGCTAAAGTGAAATGAAACGTCTATGTTTTTTATTTGGGTCATTTCAATAAATATTTGGAAACGGATTACGTTGTAATGGTTTTATTATAGTGTAATACAGGTTATCAGGATGCTTTCGGTTATTGATCTTCAAAGATTGTTTGACTATAAACACTCTGATGGTTCAATTTAAAATGTAAGATTATATGAAAGATTGTTATTAATGTTGTATGTTTGGATAACTAGGGAAGGTTTTGTGTTTTTCCTCCTGCAGTTATCTGTCTTTCACTTCTATCGATATATATATATATACTTGTGCCGTTCTGTGTGAAAGGTGAAACGAATCATAAAGTAATTAGAAGCTGCTCTTCTTTATCAGGTGATCAGGCAGTAAGTGTCGGGTTTATAGCATGCAGTCTTTCTTTATTGCGTATAATACAACCTCACCTCAGTGCTCAGAGGTAAAGTCAGGTCTTGATCCACTAAAGTGTTAGATATCGACCCTGTTTACGTTCCCTAATAATCTCTGAAGCCTCTTTATACTCTTTTATTAGCTGTGTCCACCGTTAATTCAGCTCAACAATTCGAGATGTTAACACGTTTGTGTGACGGCTGAAAAGTGGAGTGAGTTTGAGCTTCCTCTCACTTTGCATCTTCAGTGAATTGATTGTTGTTTGGTTAATAATTACTGACTCTGTTTACACAGCGATCTTTGTGCATTCCTAAAAGCAAATGCAGGAGTTCTGTGTGTTCTTTGAGTTAACGTGAGCTCAACATGCCGTCTGCATAAATCCACCGAGAAGACAACAACGTGAATGTGTGTTGAGATTATGTGTGAAGGAATCCCTGCGTTAGAGTCCGTTCAGCTGTCACATGATCGTCGTCGTGGAGTTGAGCTGCTTGTGTTTGTTTCCGTCGGTCCGTCTGTGTTTGAGGGGATCGTTGACTCTCTGGTTTTGGATAAGAAAGGAAAAAGATAAGATGTAAAGCAGCGCTAGAGGAAACAACAACATGTGACTTCAAGCCAGTTTGGAAGACTTTAGTTCATCAGTTTAGACTTTGGAGTGTTTGTTTGGGAAGAATATGAAATAACCTGATACTGCATAGATACGTATGGACTCTACAGAGAATGTAGTAGACCATATTGTAATTTAGGGGTTTTCAGACGGATGTGTTGATGTAGTTTTGCTGTTATTAAACGTGGTCCGTGGTTTAATTCTTCATTCACCATGGAGGCTTGAGAGAGAAGTTTTCTTTACCCCCCCCCTGTGTGTGTGTTTTTTTAAACATTTGTATCTTCTCCGTCATCCAGAGGTGCTCCAGCAGCGAGTGGCCGCTCTGGAGCAGGAGAGGGCCGAGTTCATCAAACTCAAGCAGCAGCTGGAGGCCGAGTTCAACCAGAAGCGAGCCAAGTTCAAAGAGCTCTACGTGTCCAAGGAAGGTGAGGATCCCACCTCCGTTCATACTGAAACATGGACGATAACGCTGTACACAACGCTGCTTCACCTTCTCCTCCTCGTTCCTTTCCCCCCCCCCCCAGAGGAGCTGAAGAGGCAGAGCGTGGTGCTGGAGGGCGCCCAGCTCGAGCTGAGCTCCGTCCTGGACCAGCTGTCTCAGGCCCGGAGCGAGATGGAGACCATCAAGACCGTCGCCACCTTGTCGGAGGACACCAGGCAGGAAGCCGTCGACCAGGTCCGCAGCCAGTGGCAGGAGGAGGTGGCCTCCCTGCAGGCCATCATGAAAGGTGAAAACCAGTAGATTACATACAAAGTCAACGCAAAGACGCGAGTAAACGCAAATTCGCGCCGGGCGGCTTTCTCTTGTCATCACTGACGCTCTCCTGCGTTCCTCTTCTCTCTTTGTCGTCCGACCAGAGACTGTGTGCGAGTACGAGGTCCAGTTCCACCAGCGTCTGGACCAGGAGCGAGCCCAGTGGAACCAGTACCGGGAGGCCGTGGAGAGAGAACTGGCTGAGCTGAGACGCCGCCTCACCGAGGGCCAGGAGGAGGACAACCTGGAGGAGGAAATGAAAAAGGTAGGCTTACCGTTGTACTTTAACTCTGTGTATACATGTATTTATATTGTTGTGTTTTAGAGAAAGTGAAGAGAGAGATGAAGATACAAAAATGTTTTTTTTTACACGTGTTTTACATATTTTAACGAGTGTTTGAACCCTTTAAAGGCGCAGGAGGATGCAGAGAAGCTGCGTTCAGTGGTGATGCCCATGGAGCGTGAGATCGCAGCCCTGAAAGCCAAACTGACCACAGCCGAGGACCGGGTGAGGGAGCTGGAGGCCTCTAAGGTGAGTCAGCAGCTACTCGTACTCTCATATTGATCTCATAGTTAGTTGCAGTCACAGTAACTCTTATAATAACTATTATATATATATATATATATATATTATATTATATTAACTCTTTTCCAGGTGAAGGAGCTCAACCACGTTCTGGAGGCGGAGAAGTCGTGTCGTACGGACCTGGAGATGTACGTCGCCGTGTTGAACACTCAGAAGTCCGTCCTGCAGGAAGATGCAGAGAAACTACGGAAAGAGCTCCATGAAGGTACTCGGTTATGCTTTATTATTTTATTTATGAGTGAAAGTCCTTTTGATCTGTAGAGGAAATGTAATGGCTGCACAGGTTGATGAGAAGACTTCAGAGAGAAAGAGGAACACAAGAAACACGGTCCTGCTGAGATCTGAGAGTCTCATTAGTGACAAAGATCAGTGAGATAACTCTGAGATATGACTCAATGGATGTGTGTGGGAGCCTCGCTGAGAAGTACCAAAGTACATTGACCCAGATCCTCCAGCAGAGACCGGTCCACCGTGGACAGACCCAGATCCTCCAGCAGACACTGGACCACCGCTTTAGTCCACAGGGACCGCCAGAATCAACACAAAATGAAAGTTCCTCGTAGTAACTTTAAGTAGCAGGACTTAACTACTTGTAAATGTTTTTACATTATGGTATTGGTACTATTGCTATACAACAACCTCAACCTTTCTTTCTTTCTTTCGTTCTTTCGTTCTTCTTTGGTGTTGCAGTCTGTCACAAGCTGGAGTTGGAGCGGCAGCAGCACAACCAGCTGAAACACACGTGGCAGAGAGCCAACGACCAGTTCCTCGAGTCGCAGCGTCTCCTCATGAGAGACATGCAGCGGATAGAGAACGTGCTGTCCTCAGAACAGCTCCGCCAGGTGGAGGAGATGAAGAAGAAAGACCAGGTACACACACACACACACACACACACACACACACACACACACACACACACACACACACACACACACACACACACACACACGATACTTTGTATTTATGTATTTGGAAAAATTAACATAAATATATTTTTAAAGGTAGAATTTATGTCTAAGCTGTTGTATATCATTGCATTTATATTTTCTTCCTAATAAAGTGGAGTAAATGTAATAAATGGAACAATAAACGTGACAAATTTACGATTAAAACCTTCTTTTATTTATTCATCTCCATCAAAGGAGGAGGACGAGCAGGAGCGGCTGAGCCAAGTGAAGGAGCAGCAGGAGGAGGATGTGGGAGACAACACGGAGCCTCTGGAGGATTATTACCTCGGGCTGAGCGTCGAGGAGGTACGAGCATCACGTAACGCGATCCGGGTTAGGATCCCTCCGAGAGAACAGAGCACAGACATTATCGCCTTACGTCATATTATCTTCCCTTTAGAGTAACGTGAGCTTCACACGGGCAACATGGAACCTTCACGTCTGTGTTCCTAGCAGACATTAACTGATGACAGGAAATGTGTGTTTTATGTTTACTGGAGTACTGTACAAAAGTACACATGTGAGGTACTTCACTTCATGTTCGTGTTCATCACATTGTGAATCCTTGAGGTCTACATGTGTTGAATTTGAAAGCTTCCACTGTTTACGTCCATGTTTTAGTTAATTAGATACTTCATGTTTTATTTGAGTCAGTCCTGGTTTCCTAGTTGCACTGAGTGCAGAATTCCATGTTTTTTTTACCGGATATAGTAACTGAAAACGGTTAATTTTGGGCAACATTTCAAATAAAACCTGTAGAATAGAGTAATTTTTATTAAATATCTGAATTTTAAGCTTCAGTTCTGTTGTTTTTCACTCGTGATGTGTTCAAAGACTAACGAATAGTTAAGGAAATCCAATGACAATGTCTGTTTTCACAGCTTCTGGCTCTGATAAATGGTGTAGTTTTGGATATTCTTTTAAGAAAACATGCTTTTCAAGCCGTGTTTTGTGGTTAAAGAAGTTCAATAAAGAAGTCCAGTTAAAAAACAACAACTAAACATCTCACCGCCAGCATTAATGCAGCATGTCGATGTTTTTATTCATGTTTATTGCTCAGTATGTTTTGCACATTTGGCTTATTGAATGACACAAATGTACACTAGAATGTTATAAACAGTTAAACAGTATGTGATTACTTTGAAATAAGTTTTAGTTTATTCTCTTATTAAAGTGTTAAATGTCTATTTAAAGCTATTTAAATGAGTTGTGCAGCGATGAACGTATTTAATGCTCTTTATTTACAGACTTCTTTGTCTCTTTCTCTTGCAGCCTCATGCCAACCACAGCGCCCACGGCTCCATGCACTCTTTAGACACCGACGTGGTGGCGGGCGGCCCCCTGGACCCCTACAAGGAGAACCTGCGGCGAGTCCAGTCGACGGACAGCCTCGGCTCCTCGCTGTCCGTCCAGCAGGGCCTCGGCGGACACAACCACAAGGCCAAGTCGGCCGGCCACCTGGACGAGTCGGACTTCGGGCCCCTGGTGGGGGCCGACTGCGGCGCGACGGACGCCAGCTTCGGCGAGACGTCGTCCATCAGCTCCATGAAGCTGACGGCGAGCCACTTCCTGCTGACTAAAGACCAGGAGAAGGCCATCAAGGCCATGACGCCCGAGCAGGAGGAGACGGCGTCGCTGCTCTCCAGCATCTCTCTCGCTACCGACACCTTCTTACCGCCGACGGGCTACAGGCTCGTCAGCGACAGCGAGTGGAACCTGCTGCAGCAAGAGGTTTAATATAATCCAAAAATATGTTAAACGTACACAGCACTAAGTAGTTTTGGAGGTTTTTCCTCTGATTCTAGGACGATTACCTCCAGGGAATACTTTTCTCTCCTTAAATGAAGCTTCAGTTCAACATCAGAGCTGCAGATGATTAACAGCATTTATTGCAGTATAATTTCCTTACTGATATCAGATTGAAGTAATAAGCATGGCCCCCGGTTTCTTTCATCCTTTATTCACCGTGGAGGCCTGAGAGAAGTTTTCTTCAAGAACTCGAGGTACCTCAGGGGGAGAAGTTTATATACACAGGGAGAAGTATTCCTTTAAGGTCCGACTACGACTGATGCGTAGGAGATATCATGAGGTTTGGAGAAGGCGTCTCTGTTATAGTCTACAATGTTCTTCAGTTTATGAACACACCAATACAGTGATTTATTACCAACAAACAACACGATACAAACGGGATGTCAACTCCCTTTATTCAGGCCTCGGACATTTCATTCATTGATAGTCTTGTTAACTAATCGTCAATATATATAAGCACACACGAGGTCTTTACATCATTAAAACAGTTCAGTGCTTCATGGTTTTGTTGTCGGTCCGTCACCAGGTGAAGAACGCCGGCAGGAAGCTCGGCCGACGGTGCGACATGTGCTCCAACTACGAGAAGCAGCTGCAGGCCATCCAGGGACAAGAGGCGGAGACACGAGATCAGGTCTGTGTTTGTTGTCGTCAAAGAGAGTAGAGCTGTAGAGACCTTTAATGGCCAGTGTTTTGGAAAAAGATGCTCATTTCGAGGGCTTCTCCGTCTCTTCCAGGTGAAGAAGCTGCAGGTGATGCTTCGTCAGGCCAACGATCAGCTGGAGAGGACGATGACCGAGAAACAGAATTTGGAAGATTCGGTCAAAGTGGGCAACGAGGAAACCGCCGCTAAGGTTTGGACGCAGTGAATGTTTTAATAACTTCATGTTTTTCTCTTCAGATATCTGGTTCAGTGCTTTAATGTGGACTTAAAGTTTGATAGCATAGAATAATGGCTCCAGGCTACAAAGTGTTTATGTCTTATAGACTCCACAAACACAGACTGTGTGAGATGAGTAGAGCCAAAGTCCTCTCTCGTAGCGCTAACACACATTTACAGGAACATTAGCGCGTGGTGCACGTCTGACCTCGCAGAGAGCTCCGTGGCTAATTTGATTGGTTGAGTGTTAGCGAAGTGGTAGTTTCGGGAAGAGTCTGTCGGCCTTGAAGTGCATTATGAGCACTTATTCTAGACGTGCAACGCTCCAAAGCAAAGCTGCTGCTTGGCTGTTGTTCATTAGGTCTATTATTCATATCGGACTACCTAGATGTAGTGAGAGGGAACATCTACGGAGTTCAGTACTTTAGAACAATCACGTTTCAGAGGTAGTGAATGGGTGGACTTGACTGAGAATAGCCTCTATCTCCGTGTGGGTGTGTTACCTAAAGAGCACAGTGAGGACTTCTTCTCCTCTGCACTGGTTTGGTATTTGGATGAGTTAGTGGGAGGAGAGGTGCAGTAGGAGGGAGTGTGACTCGTGTTTGATTCACTGAAGGCCTCGTGTGAATTCTGCTGTATAGAGGCGAAGTTCTGCCCCTTCTGGATGACCACTATGGGATGTTAATTCAGAAACATATGTATCGTAGTCAATGACGAGAGACGCATGATTAATTGATTCTGTTAGAATTGAGCCATTAATTACACATCTGATGTGTCTAAAATGTCTGTGTGTGTGTATATATATATATATATATATATATATATATATATATATATATATATATATATATATATGAAAGTATCACCACGGAAAGAAACAAAAAGGAAAACGATATTATATTTATTTGAATGAGAGCATTTCACTGCGTTCATGACCAAACTGCTCGTCTCTCATTATAGAGAGAAGTCTGACTCTACACGCCCACTAATAATGAGTGGTAATGGAGTCCTCCTAATCCCACGCTGCTCCCAGAATGCACCACAGACCGCCAGACTCTCTGAACTCTTGAATAATCTTTTCAGTCCAGAGTTTTCTAAAACATGATATTCAGCGTCGATGAGCAGTCGGGCCCGGGCAGTGTTTTGATATTCTATCGTAATGTGGCATGAAGTTGTCTTTTCCTGGTTTTAAAGGCTTAATTGGAGACGTTATTTCAACCAGGGAAATGTCTTGTACAATTAAAATTAAGAGTATTTCTACACGGTGGTCCTTCTTCCACCACTGAGTGTCTCTATCTGGAGTCTAAAGACCTTCTGAAGGCTTCATCTTGTGTTTATTTTTGTTTTTCTGTGTCGTAGGTGTCGGCCTTCATGCAGAGAGTCCAGGAGTCGGAGCTGCTGCTCAGCTCACTCCAACAGGCCTTCAGTGAAGCGAAGAGCAACACGCAGCAGCAGATGGTGAGCAGCGTCTTCCTCCTGCGCTGCTGGTTCTCTGCCAGCTGTGTGTTTGGCTGTCGAGCTCCTTCCCTCGCGTCGGAGTCTGCTGCCGAGACTTTTAAGCCGTTTCAAATAAGCCGATCGGGTTTTTATATTTTGTTGTGACGAACGGGGCTCCAGCGCTGCTATCGCACATGCAGCCAAACTGAATTTTGCAGCCTGTTAGTGTTTAGGATTTACTTCGCTCTGCCTCTGTGGCAACGACGTCACTGTTCCTCAAAACCACAAACACATGCTGACGTTTCTCACTTAAATATGTTAAATATGTCCAAATGTTTCTCATCCACCACAACGGAAATGTACAGATTTATAGTGTAGATTACTGCAAACTGTCTGTATGTATGGCAAAGTAAAATAAGGGAAATGTTTGAAATGTCAGTAAAGGATAATGCAACATATATATATATATACATACACAAATAGTTTTCTATTTATATTTAGACGTTTATCTGTCTCAGTCCACTAATCCATTAATCTCTCCGGTCGAGTCTAAACCAAAAGAAATAAAGGAAATAGTCCCTATTTTAAGTAAAAACAGAATTGTTACGTAACGTCACGGTTCCTCCCGACCACAGATATCTGCTGACAAGATGGTGATGGGAAGTTACGTTAAATATCTCCAAATGTTTCTCATCCGTCACAACAGAAGTGCACAGATCTGTACTCTGCATCACTGCAATGCAATGAAAGGAAGCTATGAAGAGACAATAAGAGGAGAAATACAGTGTTAAGATGAAATCAAGATTTAACTAAAAACATAATTGGCATATGTATTGTTTGGTAAAGTTAAAACACATTTCTGAGGCGTAGCATAGCATATGTTAATCGTCCAAGTTGTTATCGACTTACATTTCGAGTGTTTCAGGTCGAGTTTAAACTTAATAAATAAACAAAATGGTCTTTTTTTTTGCAAAGACATTATTTCTTCCTCCCACTAATATGTGCTCTTTCACTACAGGGTGTTTTTGTAAACATTGCTCCTCCTCCACAACAGAAACATACAGATTTATAAACCGTAAGACAAAAATGCTTCATGCATTGCTCAGTAAAGTAAGTGCACTTTTGTTTTCCTAGCAGGTCTTTGTGAGGGAACAACGGGAGGAAGCGAGTGAGACAGAAACATTTTTAATAATGAATGTGCAGCTGTGATTCATCGATGGGCCTTCAAAGCCTTCAAAGACAAACCAGAAACAAAGAGACGTTCCTGTTGCTGCATGTGGCTTTAATCTAAAGAAATGTGTGTCTCAACGCTGTCGTGAATTCAGCCGTAATGTTTACACATAATGACGGCTCTGAGAGCCGGTGAGTCACTTTTTCAGTGACTCGTCCACATGACAGAAGTTAAAAAAAAAAAGTGATTTATTTTGTTTGTTTCAGGCGGTGCTGGTGAAGTCGAGGGAGCAGGTGGCAGACGAGCTGAGCCGACTGCAGAGAGACAACGAGAGCCTGCAGGGCAAACACCGGCTGCATGTGGAGCTGCAGCAGCAGGAGGACTTCCAGATGCCAAATACTGTGCAGGTACAAGAAGTCAACATCAGCATCTGTAGGAGAGCTCAAGAGTATCTGTGAATCCACCAACATGAGTCTATAAAGAAGAGTATCGAGTTTAGTTCATTCGTTTTGCACAATTCAAACAAAGAAATAAACAAACATAACCGAGATAAATATTATCACAGTGCAGGAAGTATTGTGTTGGCACCAATTTAATCTTTCAAAAACAACATTTTCACTGCAGTCAAAGAACTAGTTTGCTGCACACAAAGAGAGGCTCACGCTTGTGTTAACGTGGAAGTCTAACAGCACCATAACTTATTTATACAACCACAATAACACACATTATAGTAGATCATATCATGTATCTGCATTCCCAAAACATCATCTCTTTCATACCGACTGTAGAAAGATGTCCGAATAGAAATCCGACAAATCGCTTTATTCAAATGAAAGGATTTTGTTTGAGGATTTTTTGTCTCTTAGGTTATAAATATGACGACATATATTGGAAGCTTTATTCGCGAACCTCAATAGAAGTAAATCAAAAAAGACATTCAGTACAGACCTAGTTTTGGACTTCCATGCTCAAATTGCATCAGTATAACTTGATTTTACTTGAGGAGATGCTTCATGGGTAAATGACTGCAGTAATAAAACAAAAAAAAGATCATGTTATGTATGTCAAGACGTCATCATTTTATACCAACGACTGTAGAAACAATTGCCAGAAGTGTTCAAAGTTGACTAATTTAATCCAAAGATTCACTTTATTCAAACTGAGGATTTTGTTCTTTAGAATAAAAAGACATTTGAAAACCTCAATAGAAGGTTGGTACAGCTGTAACTTTGTACTTTCATGCTTAAATTGCTTCAGTATAACGTGGGCTTCATACGAGGAGATGCTTCATGGGTGCGCTCAACAGCTGGCTGCTCTTCTGCGCTCAATTTAAAGAAATCTGTCGCAGCATGAGCAGTGGTGTCCCTATGAATGTCACATAGAAAGTGGGAGACAACAAACCATATAAAGAGAATCCCTGCAGTGCAGCAGTCAGAAGATGATTACTTCAGTGTTGACGATTTGTGGCTCCTTTAGCTCATTCTCAGTGATTAACGACGCCACTCTCTGACGACGTGAGGATACAATCTTGTTTTACAACAGTGCGCTCTCTCAAAAACACTCCTCGTCGTCCTCCCACGCGGTTTCTCTTCAGCCTCGTGCTGAACGACGCCCAGAGTGGGCCGGTGCTCTGGTGGAGGTGGAGTAACACCGGTGATCCTGTGACATTTACAGCTTGTTGGTGGTTAAAACAAGCTGCTCACGTAACATTTAAATCTGTGTTTACTGCATCAAGACACCGAAAATCATGTTCATTTATCTAAGTGTAACGTTAATGGCAAAAACATTTAGTTATTTAATGTGTAGTAGTGCAATTAATAAGTTATTTTAGTTTAGAAATATATAAATGCATGTCGTCTGCATACGACGTCACATTTTCCAGCTCTGTCTTCACCAGACATTTAGATAAAAGAGATGAGAGAAGATTTAACTTAATTTATTCTGAAGGAAGTTATTGTCCAGGACAAAGTAGGAAAGATCACAAACACAATCAAATGGAAATAGTTATAGATTATCAATGAGTTGCAAAACAATTAAAAGGAAGAAAGTCACCGCCCTGCCTGCAAACGTCTTCCATATTAACGTCCTTTCATCTGAACTAATAGAACTACATGATGATGATGATGATGAGTTTAACTCTTCCTCAGGAGTTGCATGGCCTGGTGCTGCGGCTACGCGAGGACCTGGTGGCGTTGCGGACGTCGGCCGATCACATGGAGGAGAAGCTGAAGGCGGAGGTCCTGTTTCTGAAGGATCAGAACCAGGCGGAGCAGTGTCTGAAGGAGAACCTGGAGGAGACCCTGCAGCTGGAGATCGAGGGCTGTAAGGAGGAGATAGGTGAGACTCCACCGGTCCAGTTAGATCATTGATTAACCCTTTATATAGCTATATGGTGGATAACTAACCAATCACTCTTAAAGGCATAGTTCACCCAAAAAACAATACAAGTGTTATATGGAAACCACCTCCCGAGGCTCTCTATGGACCCAGAAACATTTTTTTCTATCAGATGGCGTAAAGGAGTTCGGAGCGCCCAAATAATAAAAGCCCCATGCAGAGCTCCAGACTAACACTCGTGCATATGCCGTTTAATTAGACTCAAAACCCTGCACACATAAAATATAATGAAATGCGGTCCCACGAGCACGAGGCTGCTCGCTCGACCCCTTCCTACGAACTCGCAACCGCTCAAAACCATGGATGTCAATGGTAAAATACTGGGCCACTTAAAGCACTTTTACACTACATATCATCATTCACACACATTCATACACTGATGGAAGAGAGCACATGGAGAATAATAAATAAAAAAAGCTTTGCTTAGCCAACGAGTGGATTTCCATGAGCCCACAAATGCACTGATATGGTTTCATTTTCTCCATAAGCACCGTTCCATAAAAACTTGTTTTGGTACTAAAGAGAGCCAACGGAGGTGAAAACTATTGACTAGTTCTCTTGTTTTTGGGTGAACTGCTCCTTTAACTTCTGTGGGGATGTTTCCAGAATACAGACTTTTAATTTTATGGACTTTTTTTCTTACATTCTCTTCTGTTTTTGTTTCTTCTCCATTGATCACTTTCATTCAGACATCTTGGAAGGTATGACGAACAGTGTGTGTGTGGTTGTGTGGTTGTGTGTGTGTTAATGGCACAGCTGTCAGACTGATTAATAACTCCAGTGAATGTTTTCACTGTATATGGAGGATGTTTGTGTTTCCTGTTGATAAGTAACAATGTGTGCACTCAGCCTAAAACTTTACAAATGTGTTGTTGTTCACTGAAAGGGCGAGATTTGGCTTTCAAATCCTCTCTGTTTTTATTTAACAGTTCTGTTTGTTGCAACACTAACACGACATTTAAGTGACTAGCACTGCAGCTTATCGTTATTTTCCAATTTATTTTTATGAATTATTCTTTCAGCTTATGAAATGTCAAAGATACAAGTGTAAACAAACCACCGAGCTGTTCTGGGACGCATTGGTCCACATGTGTTTTTGTGGCGTTAAACACTAATTCATCCCGACAACGATGTCACAGAAAACTACGTCATCAAAGCCGCGGCTTTCTTTTTGTTCCTCCTTTTCCTCCAGCTGGTTCTTAAATCGTGTGAGCTGGCTTTGTCCACGATGTCTTAAAAAATACAAAATAAAAAAGCCCGTAGAGATACAGTGAGGTATTTGGACAAACATCAACTAAAGGAGGCTGCAGTAAAAGTATTAAAAATAATCATTATATTCACAATTATGTTAGTTTGTCTAATTACTTTTCAGCCTCTGAGAAATGGGGGAGACTCGGTAAAAGTTAATAATTCCTAAAATAAAATTGAAATTCATTTTTAGATGCTTTAGAAAACAGGAGCTTAATACTTTGCAGCCAAATCAAATAGCTTAGAAGATATTCAACCTTTTTGTTTCTTTCTTATGATTTTGGAGAGACCACGTAGTGACTCCAGAGAGAGAATCGGACCTTTTAGAGATTCAGGTGAGCTCGGTGCAGTTTGATCCTCTAACGACGTCTCTCTCTCTCCCACAGCGTCGTTCTCCAGCCTGAAGACGGAGCTGGAGCGAATAAAGGCGGAGAAGGAAAAGGTACTTTACTCTCTAAACCCCCCCAAACCCCTGAGCTTATCTCGACTTCACCCAGAGGAGCTGGATGAGAGAGCACACATGACGAAATCAGTTAAACAGACCCTGCTGACTCCTTAGTACAAAGTCTAATGTCCGATCGAGCCCATGTGAGAATAAACTATGGGTGCATCCCAAGTCTCTTCACTTGCCTCTTTTCAAGGAAATAATGCTAGGAGATAGGAAACAAGGAAACATATTTCAAGAGAAATGAGACGTCCTTTCCTCCGAAGCATCAAGTGCACTACCGGGGGAATGCACAGTCATGCTGTAAAAAACACTTCCTGGAAGGCTGCTCTCATGCATCCTCGCTCATGGCTCCTCAGAGATCCCTCCTCACTCCTCAGAGCAGAAATAAGAGCTTTGGGACGGATTCATTCTGGTTTAATCGAGGAGCGAGGAAATGACAAATAAGAGACTTCAGATGTCTGTCTGGAGACAGCGAGTGGGCGTGTTGATGTTACAATGTGAACAGAAAAAGACAAACATCCGAGGGTGAAGAAGAACGCTCATTTACACAAAGACGCCAGCAAAACTGTCTGGAGATACAAGATTCTGGGACTCCTATGAATGAGGGCGAGGACATACCGCTGCTCTAGTTATTAGGGTTTTGAGATCAGTTTAAACAGGATCCTGTAAACAAAAGAAGTCTTTTTTTAAAGTTTTTTTTGTGTGTTTTCGGCTTGTTCTGCTGCCACCAAGTGGCCAAAACAAATCTACAAACACAGCTTTAATATTGAGAATCGGCGACAGTGTAATTTTTAATACGACCACTGTCAGAAATGTTCAAATCCTGGAACTATAGGCTTTAAAAAAACAGTCTTAATCACCCCTCATCCTGCAGATTGGTTCATCCCTAATTGGAACAACACTGCCCTCCCTTCTCTCTGTTGTAGCCTCTTGTGTGCGATGCATTATCTGCAGTACTTTTGTGTATTAACGATTGATAATCTGTCGTTCATGCAGATGCAGAGCAGTCTAGCGGAGAAGACGGAGACACTGGAGAGCATCCAGGGCCTGAGGATCGGCCTGGAGCGCCAGCTCAGAGAGCTCACCACTGCAAAGGTCAGACCCACGCACACCAGACTCCATTACAAAACACTTGTATTCTATACCTCAGGACAGCTGCTGTGTGTCTTTATCTGAACTAAAAGACGTAGTGTGTTGTGTGTGTGTGTTCACTGCAGAGTGCACTAGAGACTCAGGCGTTTGACGAGAAGGGCAAAGCTCAGCGGCTGCAGACGGAGCTGGATGTCAGTGAGCAGGTTCAGAAGGACTTCGTCAAACTTTCTCAGACCCTTCAGGTAAGGAGGAGGAGTCTATCATATATATGGTATATGTATGTGTGTGTGTGTCAAAAAGCATTGTTATGGAATATGAATGGTGATGAATGAATGATGTGCATGTTGTTCGGTATTAATAACTCACTAATGGTCCTCTAAGAGATAAATATTCACTATAAAGGCTCTCTGTTCTTGTTCTTGTTCCTAAAATAATTTGTGGGCGTCTTCAGGTGCAGATGGAGCGAATACGACAGGCGGAGTCTTTGGATCGAATCAAAGTCATCCTCAATGACACCAACCTGACGGACATCAACCAGCTCCCGGACACATGATGACACTGAACCAAACCCTTCTTTCTCTCATCACTGGCCCCAATAACATTATTGATCCTCCTCCTCCTCCTCCTCCTCCTCCTCCTCCTCCTCCTCCTCCTCCTCCATAACCACCACGGAAGAAGAGTTTTAAAAGGACGGACGATGAGGAGCCTTTTGTTGTTGTGTACATTAAGGAAACACACCGTGGATAGAAACATGAAGATGAACACTACTAGAAAAGAAAAGAAAATGTAAATAAGTAAATGTGCGACTGTGGACGGAGGGAGTCCATCTTCCTGTGGGTCTGTGTCTCGTTTCTACTGTAGATATATACGACTGTATCTGTATTAGCTCAACCAAAAAACAACAAAAAAAAAAGGTTTGTCGTCTTCTAAAAGCACTTTTCATCTGCAGCTTCTCTTTCCAGGTAAATATAGAAACTATTGGATGCGTAACTTTCCTCCTCCTTGTTCTCCAAGCGGTTGATAATCGCCTCCTTGCTCTCTCCTCTTCCTCCTTTCTGGCTACTTTCCTGTGACTTTCCTCCTCTTTTGTTTCACCGTGGGGACAAAGATGGAAAAACACTTAACTGAGACAAAAAAACTACAAATAGAGCAATACCCTCCATATCTTAAACATCTTCCACTGTACCTTTGCTTTGTTCTTAACGTCTGACACTTTTTTTTTTTTATAGCTGCAGAAATACAGTGAAGAAACATTCATGTGTTGTTTCTACGTTTTTATTTTTCACACTTGTTTCTTGATTGTTGAAGAGATCATTTGGATTGTTTTTAAGTGTGGTTGTATGAGGTACTTCTACACAGTCCGTGTATTACTACAGTAGAAACAGACGGGAGTACCAGCACAAAGTAATGTCCTGCTGTGACTCAATATCAGTTTAAGTGAACGCTATATTTAGAGTATTTTTACCTCATTACCTTGTTTTTGTTGAACTTTCTGAGGAGGAACTGACGCCGTTATCTCTGCTCTCTACAAAGACACACGACTCCATTAACAGAAACACTCGTTTTACCGCTCAGAACACAGGAGGTTGCTGGTTCACAGCCGTCTGATCGGTTAGTTTGGTGTTTTAAAGGGTTCGTTCAGATCCACCGAAGACACAACGACACAAACTAACTAATCAAGGCAGCGACTCCTGTGTTCTGTGACATAAATGTTTCTGTTTGAGGAGTCTGGTGTCTTTGTAGAGAGCAGAGAGAACGGCTTCAGTTGTCTGACAACAAGGCAAGAAGGTGAGAATACTCTTGTACTCTTAAACTGATATTGATTCTTTTAGGCGTGCACTACTTTGTGTTGGTACTCTCTCTCTTTCTGCTGGAGGTAAATACACTGATCACACTTTAAAACACTCTGTCTCTTTATGGACACAGTTCTTATCAGAGTAGAAAATGGTTTGTTGAAGAAGAATTTGAATACACACACTGCTCGTTCTTATTGATTTATTTTTAGAGTTTCTTTCTGTGATTCTAAAGCTTCTTGAGGGGCTTTTAGATCAGAATGAAAGAGCTCAGCGTCACAACAAGTTAGTTATTAAAGGACACTTTCAGACGCTGGGAGGGAAAACTAAGAACTACAAGAACTCATTTTATCACTTCTGATGTGAACAACACCGTGAAAGGAACCAGGAAGTCTCAGCACATCGTTCAAACCGGTTCTTTTCTTCTGTAGAAGTTTATTTAAACTCCTTCAAATAGCAACACTTAAAAGAACGTGTGACGATTTGTTCTATTAGAAAAAGGTAAAAACAAAAGGTACTCTGCACAGATCCAAGTGTGCGGATATCTCTCCTATCAGAACTCTTTGATTCTTCAGTCACCTGAGTTCAGATCAAACCAGGTAGAGAACGTCTTCATTCACTCGGCTGTTCACATGAAAAGTCACTTTTCTCAGAGTTATTTAAAGAGAACGATGAACCCCAGAACTCCTTTCACTCCTCGACACAGCTGGCTGCAGGGCGTCGTTGTCTAGTTTCGTAAAGTTGCAAAAGAAATGAGTTGAACTGCAGATTTAAAGTTTCTGATGCTCTTTGTTTTAAAGCAAAACCGAGGCCTTCACACACACACACACACACACACAGTGAAAATTAAACAATTGTGCTTTTTAATAATCCATATTTAAATCCAGTCTGATTTTTAAATACAGACTAATAATTAAAGTGGAAAAATCACTCAAAAACTTCTACATTTTAGAGGAATAATATGATTTTTTGGATCCTCAGCTAATATTATATATTATAATAATATCTTCTTGAATTAATGAATTTGATGGAGAATAAGAGGTTGAAAAAAAACAACTGAATCCTGAAA